>JAEQBA010001083.1:0-19547 GCA_019434445.1 Phalangium opilio
CCCGGATGGGCTCGAACCACCAACCTTTGGTTAACAGCCGAACGCGCTAACCATTGCGCCACGGAAGCCCAAAAATTAAATGTTCGTCAGTTATTTGGAAAAAACTTGAATTTTACGTTACATCTGAGACCTCACAACACCGCTCCCGGATGGGCTCGAACCACCAACCTTTCGGTTAACAGCCGAACGCGCTAACCATTGCGCAACGGAAGCCCAAAAATTAAATGTTCGTCAGGTATTGTGGAAAAACTTTGATTTTTACGTTACATCTGAGATCCACAACACCGCTCCCGGGTGGGCTCGAACCACCAACCTTTCGGTTAACAGCCGAACGCGCTAACCATGCGCCACGGAACCTCAGAAATTAAATGGTCGTCAGGTATTGTGGAAAAACTTTGGCTTTTTACGTTACATTTGAGACTTCACAACACCGCTCCCGGGTGGGCTCGAACCACCAACCTTTTGGTTAACAGCCGAACGCGCTAACCATTGCGCCACGGAAGCCCAAAAATTAAATGGTCGTCAGGTATTGTGGAAAAACTTTGACTTTTTACGTCACATCTGAGACCTCACAACACCGCTCCCGGATGGGCTCGAACCACAAACCTTTTGGTAACAGCCGAACGCGCTAACCATTGCGCCACGGAAGCCCAAAAATTAAATGTTCGTCAGTTATTTTTAAAAAACTCTGAATTTTACGTTACATCTAAGACCTCACAACACCGCTCCCGGATGGGCTCGAACCACCAACCTTTCGGTTAACAGCCGACGCGCTAACCATTGCGCAACACGGAAGCCCAAAGATTAATGTTCGTCAGGTATTGTGGAAAAACTTGGATTTTTACGTTACATTTGAGATTTCACAACACCGCTCCGGGTGGGCTCGAACCACCAACTTTCGGTTAACAGCCGAACGCGCTAACCATTGCGCCACGGAAGCTCAGAAATTAAATGGTCGTCAGGTATTGTGGAAAAACTTTGACTTTTACGTCACATTGAGACCTCACAACACCGCTCCCGGTGGGCTCGAACCACCAACCTTTGGTTAACAGCCGAACGCGCTAACCATTGCGCCACGGAAGCCCAAAATTAAATGGTCGTCAGGTATTGTGGAAAAACTTTGGCTTTTTACGTTACATTTGAGACTCACAACACCGCTCCCGGGTGGGCTCGAACCACCAACCTTTGGTTAACAGCCGAACGCGCTAACCATTGCGCCACGGAAGCTCAGAAATTAAATGGTCGTCAGGTATTGTGGAAAAACTTTGGCTTTTTACGTTACATTTGAGACTTCACAACACCGCTCCCGGGTGGGCTCGAACCACCAACCTTTCGGTTAACAGCCGAACGCGCTAACCATTGCGCCACGGAAGCCCAAAAATTAAATGTTCGTCAGGTATTGTGGAAAAACTTTGGATTTTTACGTTACATCTGAGACCTCACAACACCGCTCCCGGGTGGGCTCGAACCACCAACCTTTCGGTTAACAGCCGAACGCGCTAACCATTGCGCCACGGAACCTCAGAAATTAAATGGTCGTCAGGTATTGTGGAAAAACTTTGGCTTTTTACGTTACATTGAGATTTCACAACACCGCTCCCGGGTGGGCTCGAACCACCAACCTTTTGTTAACAGCCGAACGCGCTAACCATTGCGCCACGGAAGCCCAAAAATTAAATGTTCGTCAGGTATTGTGGAAAAACTTTGACTTTTTACGTAACATCTGAGACCTCACAACACCGCTCCCGGATGGGCTCGAACCACCAACCTTTCGGTTAACAGCCGACGCGCTAACCATTGCGCAACGGAAGCCCAAAGATTAAATGTTCGTCAGGTATTGTGGAAAAACTTTGGATTTTTACGTTACATGTGAGATTTCACAACACCGCTCCCGGGTGGGCTCGAACCACCAACCTTTCGGTTAACAGCCGAACGCGCTAACCATTGCGCCACGGAAGCTCAAAAATTAAATGGTCGTCAGGTATTGTGGAAAAACTTTGACTTTTTACGTCACATCTGAGACCTCACAACACCGCTCCCGGGTGGGCTCGAACCACCAACCTTTCGGTTAACAGCCGAACGCGCTAACCATTGCGCCACGGAAGCCCAAAAATTAAATGGTCGTCAGGTATTGTGGAAAACTTTGGCTTTTTACGTTACATTTGAGACTTCACAACACCGCTCCCGGGTGGGCTCGAACCACCAACCTTATGGTTAACAGCCGAACGCGCTAACCATGGAGCCAAGGAAGCTCAGAAATGAAATGGTCGTCAGGTATTGTGGAAAAACTTTGACTTTTTACGTTACATTTGAGACTTCACAACACCGCTCCCGGATGGGCTCGAACCACCAACCTTTCGGTTAACAGCCGAACGCGCTAACCATTGCGCCACGGAAGCCCAAAGATTAAATGTTCGTCAGGTATTGTGGAAAAACTTTGGATTTTTACGTTACATCTGAGATTTCACAACACCGCTCCCGGGTGGGCTCGAACCACCAACCTTTCGGTTAACAGCCGAACGCGCTAACCATTGCGCCACGGAAGCTCAAAAATTAAATGGTCGTCAGGTATTGTGGAAAAACTTTGGCTTTTTACGTTACATTTGAGACTTCAAAACACCGCTCCCGGGTGGGCTCGAACCACCAACCTTTTGGTTAACATCCGAACGCGCTAACCATGGAGCCAAGGAAGCTCAGAAATGAAATGGTCGTCAGGTATTGTGGAAAAACTTTGGCTTTTTACGTTACATTTGAGACTTCACAACACCGCTCCCGGATGGGCTCGAACCACCAACCTTTCGGTTAACAGCCGACGGCGTTAACCATTGCGCAACGGAAGCCCAAAGATTAAATGTTCGTCAGGTATTGTGGAAAAACTTTGGATTTTTACGTTACATGTGAGATTTCACAACACCGCTCCCGGGTGGGCTCGAACCACCAACCTTTCGGTTAACAGCCGAACGCGCTAACCATTGCGCCACGGAAGCTCAGAAATGAAATGGTCGTCAGGTATTGTGGAAAAACTTTGACTTTTTACGTCACATCTGAGACCTCACAACACCGCTCCCGGGTGGGCTCGAACCACCAACCTATTGGTTAACAGCCGAACGCGCTAACCATTGAGCCACGGAAGCCCAAAAATTAAATGGTCGTCAGGTATTGTGGAAAAACTTTGGCTTTTTACGTTACATTTGAGACTTCACAACACCGCTCCCGGGTGGGCTCGAACCACCAACCTTATGGTTAACATCCGAACACGCTAACCATGGAGCCAAGGAAGCTCAGAAATGAAATGGTCGTCAGGTATTGTGGAAAAACTTTGGCTTTTTACGTTACATTTGAGACTTCAAAACACCGCTCCCGGGTGGGCTCGAACCACCAACCTTTTGGTTAACATCCGAACACGCTAACCATGGAGCCAAGGAAGCTCAGAAATGAAATGGTCGTCAGGTATTGTGGAAAAACTTTGACTTTTTACGTCACATCTGAGACTTCACAACACCGCTCCCGGATGGGCTCGAACCACAAACCTTTTGAATAACAGCTGAACGCTCTAACCATTGCGCCACGGAAGCCCAAAAATTAAATGTTCGTCAGTTATTTTTAAAAACTCTGAATTTTACGTTACATCTAAGACCTCACAACACCGCTCCCGGATGGGCTCGAACCACCAACCTTTCGGTTAACAGCCGACGGCGTTAACCATTGCGCAACGGAAGCCCAAAGATTAAATGTTCGTCAGGTATTGTGGAAAAACTTTGGATTTTTACGTTACATGTGAGATTTTACAACACCGCTCCCGGGTGGGCTCGAACCACCAACCTTTCGGTTAACAGCCGAACGCGCTAACCATTGCGCCACGGAAGCTCAGAAATGAAATGGTCGTCAGGTATTGTGGAAAAACTTTGGCTTTTTACGTTATTGTTGAAGGGGGGTGACGCGTCGCCGCGTCGAGCACCGATACCAAGGGTATATTGTGCGCCCCGAGCTGGTTAGACTGCGAAGAGTCCTGTCGCCTCGATGAATCGGAGAATCCGATTGGCCGAGACAGTAGAGAACTGGTGAGGTTCCATAGTATGCATATCAAAATGCTCAAACCTCATGGCCGCGAGGTAGTCGCAGCTGCAGAGGATATGGGAGGAGGTTTCCTCTACCTCCCGGCAGAACCTACAGAGTGGGTCATCAACGATGCCCAATAAGTGCAGGTGTCTATTAGCCGGCAGTGTCCAGTGAGGAGACTGGTGACCAGCCTAATTTTGCTTTTGGTGAGGGCAAGCAGTTCCTTTGCCCTAGTGATAGAAGGACCCGGGACAAACTCCTTGGCTTGTCTCTGCCCATCCATGTCAAGCCAGAGCTGCAGTTGAAGTGCAGACATCCGGCAGTGAATCCTATGGCGAATGATGCCATGGGGGATGGGAACCGCAGGCTCAGGTCCGAAGAACTTCGCCTCAGCCCCCCTTTTGGCATACATATCAGCCCTCTCATTGCCCAGGTATCCGCAGTGCCCTGGCACCCACACAATTGAACCTTGTTGCGGGCAGCCAAAGAGCCCAGCAGATCCAGACAGCTGAGAACCAGTCTAGAATCGACAAGGCACTGATTTAGTGCCTTGAGGGCGGCCTGACTATCCGAATAAATCTGAATCGTCCGTCCGCGGTAGTTTTTCTTGTTGCAGAAATCCGCGCATAAACAAATGGCCATGATTTCCGCTTGGAAAACACTGGCAAAGTTGCCAAGGCTCTCGTAAAAACCAAACTTTTTTCAAGCAGTAGACCCCGGCACCAACACCAGAGTCCGTCTTAGAGCCGTCCGTGAACCAGACGGACTCCCCCCCAGTTCCAAGGACTGGGGTAGTCTCCCAAGTAGCGCGACTGGGAAAGTGCACGCTGAAGGGCTTGTCGAAGTGGTATGATATAACAGACTTATCTGAGACCATCGCAAGTGATGGCTCAGAACTGCTAAACTCACTGAAAAGCTTGGTGTGACTGAAGTCCCATTGCTTGGGCTTCCACCAGCCGAGGTTGTTGAGCCTACAGGCTCCCATAATAGCTTCTTCCTCAATAAAGAGGTGAAGGGGAAGCATATTAAGAAGGATTTCCAGAGAAGCTGTGGGGGCTGTCCTCATGGACCCCGTGATACCGATGCACGCCAGCCTTTGAAGCTTGCGTAGTTCATCTTGGGCTGTCTTAAGGCGAACCCTGGGCCACCAGACAAGAGCTCCATAGGAGACCACTGGCCTGATGATCCTAGTATAAATCCAGTTTACAGCGCTAGGGCTTAAACCCCAGGACTTGCTGACTGAACTCCTTAAACGCCAAAATAGAATTTTGGCCTTCTTGATGCTCAGATCAAGATGGGATTTCCAAGTAAGCTTGGCATCAAGAGTCACGCCAAGATACTTGACCTCGGAGGACTTCTTTAAAACCTGTCCAAAGAAGGAAATATCGTTGAAGAGGTCATTGGTCCTTTTCCGGGTAAACGGTATAAGGACAGTCTTGTTGGGATTGACGGTCAGGTTAACTCCCCTACACCATTCCTCAACATCATGCAGGACGGATTTCATCAGTGCAGCGATAGTCACAGGGAACCTCCCTGTAACAATCACTGCGATGTCATCCGCATAGCCGAAACAGTGACACCCCCCCTCCCCGAGTCGACCCAGCAGCTCATCCACCACCAGGCACCAAAGAAGAGGGGAAAGAATCCCTCCCTGAGGACAGCCACGGTCGGTGGAGATCTCCAAGGATTCCCCGAGAAGAGACGCCGTCACCCTACGATGCGTGAGCATGGATTTAATCCGACGACACAAAGTGTCGTCAATACCAAACCGCTCCGTAGCGCGAAGGATAACTTCACTAGAGACCCTGTCAAAGGCTCCCTCAATATCAAGGAAGATGGCCAAAGACATCTCCTTGAACTCGATGGCCCTATCAAGGCAGTTCAAGATGCCATGAAGCGCCGTCTCTGTAGACTTGCCTTTCTGATAGGCAAACTGAAAAGTGGACAGGGGTGTGTGGGAAAGAACACCATCCCGCAAATACTTGTCCACCAATTTCTCTAAAGTCTTTAGGAAGAAAGAGGTAAGGCAGATAGGTCTAAATGCCTTAGCCTCAAGATAGCTCGTCTTCCCTGGTTTGGGAATAAAGATAACCTTCGAGCGCTTCCAGATATCTGGAATATGCGCCAGAGCAATGCTGGCTCTGAATATCCTGCACAGATAAGGGCCAATGGCGTCTATGCCTTCCTGGAGGAGGGCGGGAAAGACACCATCTGGGCCAGGCGACTTATAGGGTTGAAACGAGTTTACAGCCCACTTAGGTCTAGAGTATGTAACTATCTTATTGGCGATGCCCCAGTCCGCTCAGTGTGCTCTCCGAAAGAGCACAGGGGGGAGCGTCGGTGCTTGTGAGGTCAAAAGCCTTGGAGTCCGGAAAGTGTACCTTGAGCATATGCTTAAGAGTATCAGTCCCTGACTTGGTAAACTCACCTTCTGCCACCTTGATGGTGCTGAGCTGGTGAGTGTTATCATGAGCCAGGATCTTCATGATCTTGGCAGTAGCGGGGGCATCAGAGATGCTACCGCAGAAGTCCCTCCAGGAGTTCCTTTTGGCCTCCCGGATGGCTTTATTATACTTGTTGAGGGTCTGTCTATAAATAGTCCAGTCCCCAGTCCTCTTAGCCCTATTAAAGAGTTTACGAGTAAGCTTGCGAAGCTTGCCAAGTTCCGTATTCCACCAAGGAACGAGCCTCGGCCGGCTGGCAGGCTTCGCCGGACAGTTGTGGTGGTAGGAATTGATGATGGCTTGTTGCATGAGATCAACTGCCAAATCAAATTCCAGCACCGAGGAAAGCTTTGGAGCACTACCTCTGAGTAGGAGGCAAAGTTCCTCCCTGTAGCCGGACCAATCGGTCCGACGGGGGTTGCGCAGTTCCGTCTTAACCGAAGTTGACTTGACCGCGACCGAGAAGCAGATGTGCCTATGGTCCGAAAGAGACGGTTCATTAGACAACACATGCCAATTAGAGACCGACAGACTGATATTGTCTGTGGCCAGGGTGACATCAATGACCTCCTTTCTGTTAGAAGTAACGAAGGTTTGTAGCAGACCCTGTAGCAGACGACCCTAAGGATAAGATTTAGGGTATAAAAAGGGGAGGCACCCGCTTGTGAGGGGCATTAGTGAGTCGAGCTACAGAGTCGGGCGGTTAGTAGAGTCAATACCGGGATAACGCTGCTAAAAGATAAGTTGGAAATAAATCTTTGTTCAAGTACTAAAGTAAGAAGTCTTTATAATATTTTATTATCGTATATAAACTCAGAACCTATCGCATGATGTTAGCTCTTACCACTCCCTCTGTAATATACCGTTACATATGGTGGCCCATGGGGGGAATCATCTACCAAGGCCCGTGTTAGGCTTAGCGTTCACCACGCGGTTGGGCTGTTGTGGTTATTGTTTCGCCTTGACTTTGTACATCCCAACGTTTAGGACATTTCTATAATGTCATTTCTGCCGTTACTATTTAACGCCACACGTGGCTTTTCTGATAATGGCCGTTTGGTCGTTACCCAGTTAGTCGAGGAGGTGCTATTTTACGTAACCATGTTTTTGGTGGGAGTATGTGAGTTATTGGATTTATTCATATGCAACCCATATTGCTTTAAGACCTTCACACTGCTAGTCGCCTTAAAAGTTATGAAATTTGCAGTTTGTACTATTTTACGCCCGCACACGAACGATTCCTTTCATAAATGTTGGGGTCTGCTAATGGATTTCCCCTTTATCATACTCAAATATATTATTGGTTGTTTCTGCCTTAAGATCCACTATGTGATAGATCCTGTTTTGTGTCTTTGTAATTCCCTGTTGGATCTTCTCTTTACTTGGATGAGTACAAGTTCGATAACAGGTAGCAATTCAACACCCGTTGGTCCTGGGCCTACGGCTACTGTTCCTTCAGGTTCTCATCCAGACAATACGGACTTGGCTGCCTTAGTCCTCTCAATACAACAAATCCAACAGGCATTGCAGGAACTAACCATTGCCGTTAAAGCCCAAAGACCCGTATCAACTTCTGTTGATTTTACTGACAATTCCCAGCGATTGTCAAGCATTTTTGGGTCCGATACTGCCTCACAGAAGGGACCACAGGAACACCGCCATGTTCATTGGGGCGAGACTACGTCCTGCCAAGCCGGAGGCATAACCACTCCAGTGGAGCAAATTCAGAGCAGCAGCACCTCCGGCTCCAGTCACCGGACTTCAGAATTTGAGGCCACCTCGACGCCTTGTCAATCTCGGCTTTCGTATGGTACCATCCCTGAGACTCCCAGTTGTGAAATGGGCATGGGACAAGCCTCTATGTCCCACGAAATACACACATCCACCCCTGTAACCACGAAAATGCCTCTTCCAAGTTTTTCAGATAATTCTGACGACAATCCAAAAAAGTACCTAGAGGACTTGGGTACATATATCCGACTTCGACGCATATCAGAGGTGGACTTGAAATGGATCTTACAACAATCTCTTCTGGACCGGGCCGCTGTATGGTTTAATGGCTTAAGGAGCACTCTTGGCCCGTTTGATCTACATTGGGACCGATTCTCCGCTGCATTTAATGATAAGTATCTTTCCGAGGACCGTGATAATACTATTCGTATGAATATGGTGCAAGACAAACAGCAAGAGGGGGAATCCCTCCTCGATTATGAACTACGCATGTTACGCCGAAATCAGGGCTTGCGCAATCCATACAGTGAATCCGAGATGCTTCGGCTCATTTTGACTAATATATTACCTAATTATAAAGCATCCTTTTCTCCTGCATGGTGCACATCTTTGAACATCTTTGAAAACGAGGCCCGTCGGTTAACATCCCATGTTGTTGTACCACACCACTCTCCGAAACGAGTACAGTTTAGCGAGGGAAGTAGTTCACAAACCGAGGGCCGTAGTTATAACAGCAATAGGAGCCAGTCCCGAGGCCGGGGTAATGTCAGTAATGTGGGCCGAGTTATTTCAATCGTAATCAACCTTTACCGAGCAATGGAAATAATACTCTGCAATCACCTGTTCGGGAACAATCTGGTACTCCCCCCCGACTTCCTCGTTTTTCTACACCGCCTCGTCCAAGCACCAATCAAGGCGCTTCTCGGTCACCGACCAACCAGGAAAACTGAATACGGAGACGGAGTCTGCAGGTCCCCGTGCTACTCCGAAAGGAAACCCTGCATTACTAACACTTGGAAAAGGATTTGGCTTGAAGTTAACTATTAATAATATTACTAATCTTGCTTTTATCGACTCCGGGGCTAACTGCTGTTTTATGAGCCTGAGAATGGTGAAGACCCTAGGGTTGTATGGATCGATGACTCGGACTAAGGATATCTCTGCAACTGGTTTCATTTCGGACCTACCGTTGGTCGGTAAAATTCATCTTGGTGTACGTTTGGAGGAAGGACCTGTGATGAGTAAGACGGAATTCGATGTTGCCGAATACCTACCATACCCCATCGTTCTGGGTAGCAACTTTTTGGTTGACCACGACATCATAACCGATTGGGGTAAGCATGTAGCCTGTGTAGGAGGAAAAACTATAACCTTATATGAGATGGAAGCACCACATCACCCTATGGAACCGTTGTCAACGGAGTTAACCTCACAAGTTGCATCAATAATAGGCCCGACCGTAAACCCCCTACAAAAGGATGAGCTTCTTGACCTCTTTAAACAGTTTCCGGATGTCGTTACTGAACGCACGGGACGAACCACTTGGATCAAACACAAAATTAAGCTAGTACCCGGGGCCATGCCTGTCGTGAGACGACCATATCGTACCAGTCCACGGAATAGGAAGTTGATTGAAGATCAAATAGAGGAAATGTTGCAGCAAGGGGTTATTGCTCCATCAAACAGCCCTTTTGCTAGCCCTGCAATCGTTGTCCCGAAAAAGGACAGCCCTGAGGGTCGGTTCTGTGTCGACAGCCGGGATCTCAATAAGATAACCATCACTGATCCGTATCCTTTGCCAAGGATCGACGATATTTTGGATACATTTCAACAACCCGCGTATATATCCAAATTTGATCTACGGTCCGGTTTCTGGGAAATACCAATGGACCCCAAAAGTGCTAAGTATACTGCCTTTGTTACTCATAAAGGAAAATTCCAATTCACTGTAATGCCATTTGGGTTAAAAAACTCCCCAGCTACTTTCCAACGTCTTATGGATATGGTCCTGAAGCATGGTCGACACCTTGGGATCGTTGCTTATCTGGATGATATCATTGTCGTCTCCCGTTCCTGGAAGGATCATATGACGGCCTTACGGTATTTACTAACACGCCTGAGGAAAGCCGGTCTCACGCTAAAACTCACGAAGTGTGAGATTGCCTGCAGCTCGGTAAAAGTACTGGGATACGAAGTTTCCAGTAGCGGGATAGCCATTGACGAGGATAAAGTGAAGGAAATTAGGGCCGTGAAACCACCCCGGAACGTCTCCGAGTTATCTACTTTCCTTGGTATGGTGACCTGGCATGCGAAGTTTATACCAAACCTTACGGACGTGGTAGCACCCCTCCAAAAATTGAGGAGGAAAAATGTTCCCTGGACGTGGGGGAATCGGGAAGAAACAGCATTTGAAAGTATTAAAACCAAGATTGCCGATGCTGTCTTACTTCAAGTACCCGACCCCGAATCCGACTACATACTTACTACGGACGCCAGCGAACATGCTGTTGGCGCTATGCTCTCGCAGATTCAGGATGGAAGGGAGGTCCCTCTGGCTTATTACAGCAAGTCATTCCAAGGGGCGGAATTTAATTATGGTATCCCGGAGAAGGAGTGCCTCGCTGTCGTCAAAGCCATCCGGAAGTTCCGTCCTTATTTGGAGGGTCGTCACTTCACAGTCGTCACCGATCATAAGGCCCTTACCTGGTTGTTTACATTGAAAGACCAAAAAAGTAAACTCCTGAGATGGGCCATCGAGTTACAAGAATATGATTTCGATATCCTTCACTGTCCGGGCAAAACTAATCGAGTCGCTGATGCGTTATCACGCCCCATTCAGGCATTTCAACAAAGTGAGAAAGTCCCGATTAAAACCTTCCTGTCCATTTTTCTCACAGCCGACCAGCATGAAATACAACCCCTATCATTAAAGGACATTCGGGAGGCCCAAGAAGCCGATGACGATTGGATCACTATACGGACGGATCTTAGGAATGGGAAGGAGCACACGCTTTATGAGCTCCGTGACGACTTATTATACCGGAAGAGTTCTACCTTCCACATTGCCAAGCCAGTGGTACCAAAATCCCTACATCCTCGTCTCTTGGATATGTATCATTGCCATCCACTTTCTGGTCATAGGGGTGGTTTAGCCACCGAACGAAAGATAATGGGCCGATATTATTTCCCGCACTTTCGACCTATTATTCGACGGTTCGTCAAAGAATGTCTAATATGTCAACAATACAAGGCCCGCAACACTCGTCAGCCAGGGCGAATGCTGCCCAACACGAGAGCCTTTGGACCGAATCAATTGGTAGGAATCGATATGATGGGTCCGCTGCCACCGACACAACGCCAGAATCGTTTCCTTGTGGTCATTGTGGACTATTTCACCAAATATGTGGAAATTTACGCTGTCCGTAATATTACTGCCGTCACCGTGGGAAATGTCTTTCTGAAGTACATTTCCCGCCATGGGTCCCCTGAAGCTGTGTGTTCTGATAATGGCCCGCAATTTACATCGTCCCTTTGGGCACATGTTTGCCGTCTCATGAAGGTAAAACCAACCTTCACCACGCCGTATCATCCTCAGACTAATTTAACTGAACGAGTTAATCGTGTTCTCGGCGAACTCATGAGCATGTATGTTGGTAACACTCATTGTCGGTGGGACGTGGGTCTCGAAATGCACCAGCTAGCAATAAATTCAGTTGTTCATTTAACCACCGGATTCTCGCCATTTGCCTTGCAGTACGGGCGTGAACCACGTCTGCCATGGGATTGCGAAGAATCTCCTCGATCCTTCACAGGACTTGATGTTACAGTCCCGGATCTGATCGCTTTCGAACGTGGGCCGATAAAAGAGTTACAAGCCATCAGGGATGAGGCCGAGGTGTTTTCCCGTCTTGCACAGGCCCGGCAGAAGCATTATTACGATCTTCATTATAGTGGAGCAGAGTTGGAACCAGGACAGCTCGTCTGGAAACGATCCCATAAGCTATCGCAAGCAGCCACGGGCTTTACCGCCAAATTAGCTCCAGCCTGGGAAGGTCCGTATCGCATCGTGGAAAAACAGGGACCGTTGACCTATGTCTTGCGCCATGGAATTACTGGTGTTCCCGCAGGCACTTGGCATATAAATGAACTTAAACTTTTTATAACCCAAGATGAATTTCCTGTCCCTCCTGAAACAGACGACGAGGATGAAGCCGACGAAGAGATGGTTGACCAAGGCAACGACAATTCTTTTAACTCTAATTTAAATACCACTTTTAATAAAGCCCTCTGCGAGGTCGTGTCACCATCCACCGATACGGTTCTGCCCGTCACCCAGGATGACAGTTCCATAATTATATCATCCCCAGATGAATCACTATTGGGTGATGTTTCTGATCCGGAGGACCGAGAAGAGACTCCGCCTTTGCCGTCCCCTGATCCTTTGCTAGTCCCATTTGACTTGGGATGGACACGGGAAGTAGTGAAACGGAAAAAACCATCACCCTCCGGCCAAACACATGCGGTGTATTATCACACCGTAGGGCCGTTACAATTGAAATTACGTTCTTGGCCCGACTACATGGAAGTACAACATGTTTTTCCTGGGTTGCAACGTCACAACTTTAACTGGCAGCCTTCACCTGTTCCGGGTGCTCCTCCGCATCTGGAAATCTTCCGGGACGCACGATAATTATGTCTCGTTTTAATTATAAATATATCCCATAGATGTCCACTGAACGTCCACCCGTCTTCGAAAACACCGTGCAGGTGACTCTACGACGACAAGAGAATGTGGTGTTGCGCTCCGTTGGCGTAAGAACATCATCCCCATCTCGACGTGTCTACATTGAGCAACCGACGCACCAGGACGAAGGTCTTTCGGAACACTCTTCCCCACCCCGCTCATGGCGCCCAAGGCCGTCTCAGGGAAGTGTCGAGTCACCAGTTCGGGACCGTTCACCACGTCGGCCTAGGGATAACCATGATGAATCACCACGTCGCCATAGATCTCATCAACAAGCTTGTCGCGAATGTGGCATGATGGGTCATTATACGTCAGCCTGCCCCTACTTACGTCGATGCTATCGATGTGGACATCGTGGACACCTCGTAACGATGTGCCCGCACCCACGACGGGTGCTAAGGAACAATCCCCAACGGCAAGCATGGGGTTATGAGACTTTGCCTGTGGATCGGCTGCCCCGTCCAAGAAGACGTTAATATAACATTTGTTATTATAATTAAATTGTAAATCAGTATTTTAGAAAGTTCCTAACTCATTATAATGTGAATAACAAGTAGTATTTAATAATAATTCATAAATATGATGCAATGTAATAGAATATAACTAACAGCGTTAACACCGGTATTGAGGGGGAATAATGTAGCAGACCCTGTAGCAGACGACCCTAAGGATAAGATTTAGGGTATAAAAAGGGGAGGCACCCGCTTGTGAGGGTCATTAGTGAGTCGAGCTACAGAGTCGGGCGGTTAGTAGAGTCAATACCGGGATAACGCTGCTAAAAGATAAGTTGGAAATAAATCTTTGTTCAAGTACTAAAGTAAGAAGTCTTTATAATATTTTATTATCGTATATAAACTCAGAACCTATCGCATGATGTTAGCTCTTACCACTCCCTCTGTAATATACCGTTACAGGTTGGCTCATTGTGCCTGTTGAGAATATGCAGGTTCGTACCGACCAGATATTCAAGTAGTTCATCACCACGTCTGTTGCAGTCACTACTGCCCCACGTGACATGGTGGGCATTGGCATCACAGCCCAAAATGAGCCTGTCCCCCTGCCTCTCACATCGGTCGACAAGAACGACAACCTCCTGTTGTGGCGGGGAACCCGTGGTATCATGGGGAAAGTAAGCAGACGCCACGATAAGGCCAGTTGCCACTCCAGAAGAGGAGGGCATTACCTTAATCACAGCAGTATCCCTAGTGAGGTAGTTCGGAAGCGGAAGGATGTCAAGACCCTTCCTGGTCAGAACACACGCCCTGGGGTTGGGTGAGGTAAAATCATAAGAGATATTACCTGCATTCTTTAAACCAAGGATTTTGCCATTATGAATCCAAGGTTCCTGAATGAGGGCCACATCCAGGCCCTCTAAGGCAAACCTCCGGCATAGAACTGCCGAGGCTGCTTTGCAGTGATGCAGGTTGATCTGGATCACCTTGATGCTCATGTCTTAGGAAGAGAGGCGGCCCCGGCTACTTGCTTGGCGGTAGCGCGGAGTCCCGATCCAAGACCGGTATCTCCCTCGCCTCCACCAGCAGCACCCTCGGCCCCCAACTCCATCCCAGTCACAGGAGCGTAGGTCCTCTCGGTATCAGAGTCTTTCAAAAAGTCGGACTCTGTCCCGAGGTCTATGTCTGAGCCATCTGGAAAGGATGGCTCTAAATTAATACCAGCAATATTTGCTGCCAGCTCCCCACTCACGCTGGCTGCAGTATTGCCTTCTTCTTCAGAAGCCTCAGAGGCATTCTCGAGAGGGTCCTTTGGCGCAATCAGGACTTTAAATGTCCCGACATCCACACCAGTAAGACCCTCGAAGCCGGCCTCCTTGATAGCCTCCATGGAGGAGCCATCAATTAGGAAGATCCAGCGTCTGGTGCTCTTCTCATCAAACGACTTCAGGCACCGCCAACAGTCGGTCAGAAACCTGCCGTTGTAGGCCTTCAATCGCCGGAGAAGAGCCGCCGGATCAGTGGTGCGACGGTCCTTGGTCCGGAAGGACACCTTGAACGGCTTCGGGAGTTCACAGGCCTTCATCACTGAAAGCCGTGTTCCCCCTATGGCACGCTCATTATGGTGTAGCACCTTCACGAGCCATTCGGTGGTCGCAAAATCCCCACATGAGTAGATCATGGCCCCAGCCATGATGTGGAAATTGAGAGGACGCGGCAGCGAGCTTCCCGAAGAAAGCTCAGCGTCCAGTGCGTCAAGTATAGCGGCCTGGATGGGAACGACGTCCTCCTCCGTGACCGCATTAGTCGGATAGCCATCTTTAACGATGGCCATCTTGACAATACTGGCGACGTCGCAGTAAGACTTGGTCTTCTTTGACGCCGCAGCTTGTAAGCTAGGCGAGGGATCAGGGTCCTCCGCCCTAGCTCTCTTTCCAGAAAGGGTGGTAGCTTCTCTTGCACCAGGCGTAGAGTCCGTACCCGGGACGTTACTCCCAGCACCCGAAGGTACAGGAGTCCCATCTCGGCCCGTATCTCTTGCACCCAGTGCAGAGTTCTGGCCACCTTTTTGGGATTGCTTTCTTCGGCGGTTGGCCTTGCGCCTCCTATTAACCTCACTCAACCTGGTGGAACCCGATTGAGGAGCAGGAGGTGACTTTTGGCCTTCCGCCGATTGCGGGTGGGTGCTGCCGGAGGCAGCATCTCGCCCAGAAGCAGGTTGGGAGTTGCCTCCGTCCCTGAGAGAAGGCTGGGTACCGGTAGAACCGGCTCCATGCCCAGGTTTGTTTTTGGTTTTTGTTATTAAAGAATCCATAAAAGATCCCACGAGTAATGAGGCAAGTAAAAGGTCACCACCCGGTAGTCCTCAACCCGGGTGGAAGGCTAATTACAACGGGGTTTCGCCTGGTGCCCCGAGGGGATCGTTCGAGATACCGTAGATTAACTTCCCCGGTACCACACAGCCCTCAGCACGATACCTGCACACCTTGGCTTGGGAAGGGCGCGTATCAGCTCAGCCCACAAAACGCAGTGGTTGACCAGCTCTCACGACCGAGGAGGTGTGATACAATGCACTGTTGAGGACCCAAGCTGGCGGCCGCGCAAGCGAAAGAAAAGGCAGAACAGCAAGGCAAGGGGGGAAATTAAGCGCGCCATCCAGCTTGCGTCTCCAACTTCGAGAGCCGCTTTTTACGTTACATTTGAGACTTCAAAACACCGCTCCCGGGTGGGCTCGAACCACCAACCTTTTGGTTAACATCCGAACGCGCTAACCATGGAGCCAAGGAAGCTCAGAAATGAAATGGTCGTCAGGTATTGTGGAAAAACTTTGACTTTTTACGTCACATCTGAGACCTCACAACACCGCTCCCGGGTGGGCTCGAACCACCAACCTTTTGGTTAACAGCCGAACGCGCTAACCATTGCGCCACGGAAGCCCAAAAATTAAATGGTCGTCAGGTATTGTGGAAAAACTTTGGCTTTTTACGTTACATTTGAGACTTCAAAACACCGCTCCCGGGTGGGCTCGAACCACCAACCTTTTGGTTAACATCCGAACGCGCTAACCATGGAGCCAAGGAAGCTCAGAAATGAAATGGTCGTCAGGTATTGTGGAAAAACTTTGGCTTTTTACGTTACATTTGAGACTTCACAACACCGCTCACGGATGGGCTCGAACCACCAACCTTTCGGTTAACAGCCGAACGCGCTAACCATTGCGCCACGGAAGCCCAAAAATTAAATGGTCGTCAGGTATTGTGGAAAAACTTTGGCTTTTTACGTTACATTTGAGACTTCACAACACGGCAGCCGGGTGGGCTCGAACCACCAACCTTTTGGTTAACATCCGAACGCGCTAACCTTCGAGCCAAGGAAGCTCAGAAATGAAATGGTCGTCAGGTATTGTGGAAAAACTCTGACTTTTTACGTCACATCTGAGACTTCACAACACCGCTACTATATGGGCTCGAACCACAAACCTTTTGAATAACAGCTGAACGCGCTAACCATTGCGCCACGGAAGCCCAAAAATTAAATGTTCGTCAGTTATTTTTAAAAACTCTGAATTTTACGTTACATCTGAGACCTCACAACACCGCTCCCGGATGGGCTCGAACCACCAACCTTTCGGTTAACAGCCGAACGCGCTAACCATTGCGCCACGGAAGCCCAAAAATTAAATGTTCGTCAGGTATTGTGGAAAAACTTTGACTTTTTACGTCACATCTGAGACCTCACAACACCGCTCCCGGATGGGCTCGAACCACCAACCTTTCGGTTAACAGCCGAACGCGCTAACCATTGCGCCACGGAAGCCCAAAAATTAAATGGTCGTCAGGTATTGTGGAAAAACTTTGACTTTTTACGTCACATCTGAGACCTCACAACACCGCTCCCGGATGGGCTCGAACCACCAACCTTTCGGTTAACAGCCGAACGCGCTAACCATTGCGCCACGGAAGCCCAAAAATTAAATGGTCGTCAGGTATTGTGGAAAAACTTTGGCTTTTACGTTACATGTGAGACTCACAACACCGCTCCCGGGTGGGCTCGAACCACCAACCTTTCGGTTAACAGCCGAACGCGCTAACCATTGCGCCACGGAAGCCCAAAGATTAAATGTTCGTCAGGTATTGTGGAAAAACTTTGGATTTTTACGTTACATGTGAGATCTCACAACACCGCTCCCGGGTGGGCTCGAACCACCAACCTTTCGGTTAACAGCCGAACGCGCTAACCATTGCGCCACGGAAGCTCAAAAATTAAATGGTCGTCAGGTATTGTGGAAAAACTTTGGCTTTTTACGTTACATTTGAGACTTCACAACACCGCTCCCGGGTGGGCTCGAACCACCAACCTTTGGTTAACAGCCGAACGCGCTAACCATTCGAGCCAAGGAAGCTCAGAAATGAAATGGTCGTCAGGTATTGTGGAAAAACTCTGACTTTTTACGTCACATCTGAGACTTCACAACACCGCTCCCGGATGGGCTCGAACCACAAACCTTTTGAATAACAGCCGAACGCGCTAACCATTGCGCCACGGAAGCCCAAAAATTAAATGTTCGTCAGTTATTTTAAAAACTCTGAATTTTACGTTACATCTAAGACCTCACAACACCGCTCCCGGATGGGCTCGAACCACCAACCTTTCGGTTAACAGCCGAACGCGCTAACCATTGCGCCACGGAAGCCCAAAAATTAAATGTTGGTCAGGTATTGTGGAAAAACTTGACTTTTTACGTCACATCTGAGACCTCACAACACCGCTCCCGGATGGGCTCGAACCACCAAACTTTTGAATAACAGCTGAACGCGCTAACCATTGCGCCACGGAAGCCCAAAAATTAAATGTTCGTCAGGTATTGTGGAAAAACTCTGAATTTTACGTTACATCTGAGACCTCACAACACCGCTCCCGGATGGGCTCGAACCACCAACCTTTCGGTTAACAGCCGACGCGCTAACCATTGCGCCACGGAAGCCCAAAATTAAATTTCGTCAGGTATTGTGGAAAAACTTTGATTTTTTACGTTACATTTGAGACTTCACAACACCGCTCCCGGGTGGGCTCGAACCACCAACCTTTCGGTTAACAGCCGAACGCGCTAACCATTGCGCCACGGAAGCTCAGAATGAAATGGTCGTCAGGTATTGTGGAAAAACTTTGACTTTTTACGTCACATCTGAGACCTTGAAACACCGCTCCCGGATGGGCTCGAACCACAACCTTTTGAATAACAGCTGAACGCTCTAACCATTGCGCCACGGAAGCCCAAAAATTAAATGTTCGTCAGTTATTTTTAAAAACTCTGAATTTTACGTTACATCTAAGACCTCAAACAACACGCTCCCGGATGGGCTCGAACCACCAACCTTTCGGTTAACAGCCGACGGCGTTAACCATTGCGCAACGGAAGCCCAAAGATTAAATGTTCGTCAGGTATTGTGGAAAAACTTTGGATTTTTACGTTACATGTGAGATTTTACAACACCGCTCCCGGGTGGGCTCGAACCACCAACCTTTCGGTTAACAGCCGAACGCGCTAACCATTGAGCCACGGAAGCTCAAAATTAAATGTTCGTCACGTATGTGGGAAAACTTTGACTTTTTACGTCACATCTGAGACCTCACAACACCGCTCCCGGATGGGCTCGAACCACCAACCTTTCGGTTAACAGCCGAACGCGCTAACCATTGCGCCACGGAAGCCCAAAATTAAATGGTCGTCAGGTATTGTGGAAAAACTTTGACTTTTTACGTTACATTTGAGATCTCACAACACCGCTCCCGGATGGGCTCGAACCACCAACCTTTCGGTTAACATCCGAACGCGCTAACCATGCGCCAAGGAAGCTCGAAATGAAATGGTCGCCAGGTATTGTGGAAAAACTTTGACTTTTTACGTCACATCTGAGACTTCACAACACCGCTCCCGGATGGGCTCGAACCACAACCTTTTGAATAACAGCTGAACGCTCTAACCATTGCGCCACGGAAGCCCAAAATTAATGTTCGTCAGTTATTTTTAAAAAACTCTGATTTACGTTACATCTAAGACCTCACAACACCGCTCCCGGGTGGGCTCGAACCACCAACCTTTCGGTTAACAGCCGA
>JAEQBA010001084.1:0-76433 GCA_019434445.1 Phalangium opilio
ATTTTTTGGAAAAAGGTCGAAGGGTTAAAATTATACTTTCAAAAATCACGTGTGAATTCTCCCAAGGTTTTTATTTTCTCGTAATTATCAGGTATAAGAATTTCTATCGCTTAAGGGTAATATTATGGAATTTTTAAGTGGAGATATTTTACTATAAAAAGACCCCGAGTTTTTGTTAGGAAAGTCAATCGAAAGTAAATGTTTGAAACTGCACTGCTCGTTCCTGAATAAAAATACCCGTGATGTGTTGTGAGTAATACTATTTTTATAAAAATATGGCTATGTTTCGCGATTTGAACTTACACTTAACAAAAAGCGGTGTAACGGTAACTGTTTGTCCGCGGGGAAGAGACGTAGAACCAACAGTTATTGTTGAAAGTGGAAACTTTATTTTAATACCGTATAAAATATGGTACATCTTGAACAAACGTAAATCTGAATTCGCGGCCTGTATGCAGAAATCGTCAATTAAATTTTTACGTTGTCAAAACATCTATATATCTATTACGAATTTGGGTCTTGTCTTTACGTATGACGAAAGCGTTCCAGTAACAATTAAACCCGAAGTATTTGCGCTTATTATGCAAGACCCCATGAACGGGTTTATTTCAACCCATATTAACTTTATTATTAATCAAAGAATTTTCATAAAAAATATGCTACTCACCTTTCGAATTCTTTTGGGTGATTTTGAAAAAAAACTATTGGATGTTAAACGCGAGTATAAAACTACCTTACACGCATTTTGCAGCACGTTAAATTTAACCGATCTGTTAAAATCTTACGAAAATAATTTACGTAATCCTCAAAATATTCAATGTGTTTTAAGCATTCAACAAATGATTTCGTACTGTTTAATTGAATTTTAAAAAATCTTTTAATAACATGTAAAATTAAAATACAACAATAATAAATGGTATATATTTGGAAAAAGTTAATATTTTTTTAGAAAAAGAGTTAAACATTTAAAGGATAATCAAAAATTTCCATAAATGCCGTATTAATATCATCGGGATGGCCGCGACAGGGGTAATGAATATTAACCATAAAAACGGGGAAGCAAATACCCACTATCTTATTATAGCGGGGACAGGATAGAGTTCTACAATAGAAAGCCTTTGAAATATTTCTATCGATTTCAGACACCTCTCTTCCTTTACAAACGCAGCACGGTACGAATGCGTATGAATGAGTTTCGAAGATTCTAAAATACATAGCTACTTTTACTTAACTATAGTTTTTAATGGTACAAATATCACTTACCCTGCAGATGCCCTTTCTACCGCTAAAGCTGCGGTAATTTCTAACGGTACTTGGGTTCTATAAAAAAACACTCTTAAGAAACTAGAAGCTTAAAAACAACTAGTAAACTTTTAGCTTACAGAGAGTCCATCTCCTGTAACTGCGGCTGAGGATTATCTTCTGGGAGACCCATGTTTTTTAAGACTTTCTCGGATGAAGCGTTAAAAGAAAATGATAAAGTTTTCCCCTAGATTTCTACTATTTAAAGAATTATTATAAGGCGTTGTCAAGGATAACAACTTTCCTAGCTTTAATTTTTGATATTCGAGAGGCTCTTGAAAAACATTGGTTACAGTGTTCGTATTTTAGTGGGGATTTTTAATAGAATGTTTAAGCTTCATATAAATGACGAGACATTTTTTCTTAAAAACTTATATATATATTTTATTCATTTATTTGATAGACATAATTAGGAATATTTCTAAGATAGAGAGGTGAAGCGAATCTAGAATTGAGAAGAAGGTCAATAGGCAAGTAATATTCATAGTAGTTGAGACAGATAATTGATTGATAGAGAGGACAGTCTTCGTGGTTGCAGAAGTAGAGCTTGTAGTGCGTAGTTTGAAGTTGATATTGGATTGACAGAGAATAGTTCGTTGGAGAGTAGTTTTTACAGCGAGGACAGGGGGTGATTCGAGAGTACATGTAGCTATAATAAAAAATATATAAGTAAAATCGGTTTTTTAAAACAAAAAAGGTTTTTTAACTTACTTTAGATCAATTTCGTCATCCGTGGCGTGTAGGTCTTCTTGTAGAAAGTAATTGTAGGATTTAGGAAGATGGGCGTTGTTAATGTAGTAAGAGTTAGTGGATGTTTGATAGATATTAACTGGATGGAATTGTCCTTCCATCCAGCTGAGACAAATTAATGTATGGTAGAGAATACAGTTGTGGTTCATGCAGTAAAATAATTTAAAGGATATAGTATTAGTATTTATTATTCCGGAAAAGGTACGAAAATTATATTGGAAGTGGTTACAGGATGAACAGGGAGTAATATAAGAATACATGGCGCTGTAAAAATCTATATTAATTTCGATTAAAATTAACAAAATAGTTTTTTAGCTTACTCTAAATTAATTTCTACATCTTCGGTATCTGAATAAAATGCATTTTCATTCTCGTCATCACTTTCGGATGCGCTATATAAAACAGTATTAGTATATATCTTGCTAGATATAAGACAAAAAAACTTACGTTTCTTCAGATGATTCCGTAGAGACCACATCCGGGTCGTCCGCTTCGGCGAACATATCAATACTCGCGATTAATTCGTTTATTTCCTCCTCCACTCCATCTGGGATATCATCTTCCTCGAGGATGATGATTGGATCAACTTCCAATTCATCATCGATATCCCAGAGTTGGGGTAGAGCGCTATATATAAAATAGATCCGGTATTAAAAAATAATTTTAACTTGTTAGCTAAAATAACTTACAATTCCTCAGCCGGTTGAACAGCGTTTGAGTCAAAAGATTTTGCTGGACACATTTTTTCTAGTAGTACTCTAGACTTTGAAGATATTTTCAAACTTAAAGTTTTTTTGCGTTATGATGTGAAACTTTGAAATCCGTTCAGTTTATATATGAAATTTTCAAGGTTGTTAGCTTAAGAAGTCTAGTTAGGAATTTGTAATGAGCGTCGAGGTCATCCCTGGTTTTCTTAGAAAAATATTTAACTGTTGGTTTTTTATGTATTAACGACTTTAAAGAAGGGTCCATATTAATGAGCGTCCCTATCGAAAAATATTTATCAGTCGTTTTAAGAAGGGTGCATATTATAAATGTATAATTTTAAAAGAGGCCCTCACAACGTGCGTGATTCTTATAAGATATTATTACTTTTCAGACTTGAATGAAAAACAATTTTCGGAATTAAATACCACAGGCCAAACTGAGTTACAGAGTGGTCAGGATCTAAACTGTCTTTTTTGTGAAAAAGACGATATTGCTAGTTTCTCATCTATTGGTGGTGAAATTCATTACTGCGTTAACAATAATTGTGAAAAATTTAAAAAAGCCATTTATAAACAATACGGTAAAGTTTTAATCACCAATATTGAAAACGCTTACGCGATTTTGGACAATAGTTTTTTTTGTATAAACTGTAATCAGTTTTGTTACAAAAACCAACGTCAAGAAAAAGAGTGTTCATATTGGGATAGTGAAGAGGAACCAAATTACTATCTCTGCTCTTTCCGTAAACACAAATGAAGGAAATTTGTTCGTTCAACCTATCAAACATTTTAAAAGTCGATAACGATTGCAAAACTATTGTTCCTCGGTTGGGTACATTATGTTTAATCGAAATTGAAGACAATCGTCAGAAATTTGCGCAAAAGTATAAAATAACCCATACCGTGATTAGAAAACTCGTTTGCGAAGAAATTTTGAAAAACAAGTTTGAGTGTTATGTTGTAGAACTATCTTGGTATTCTTATAGATATGCTTGGACATTTCTAAAACCAATTGATACAGTAAATTGTGGTCAGCACGTACCGACTACTACATGTAAATTAGGTCGGATTCACAAGTACTATAAAAAACAAAACTGGCGTTGTCAACATCGTGAAGAGGCGGCCTACGTTCTGGGATACGTTTGTCACGACAGCGACGCTGTTCAAGCAGTGCTTAACACGGCTATTGTTAAAATCACTTACGAATTCAACTCTACGCTGACGTATAAAAACCCATTTCGTAGGAATTACGCAACATCTAACAGCTTCACCACAAATTTCATGAAGCTGTTATATATAAAAGTTGTAATCAATTCTTTACGGTTCGGCAATTACTCATTATCATCCTTATCAGATAACTTGTCTACATTTAAGAGGAAATTTTATTTGACTCGATACTGTATTTTTATAAACGATGAATTTTGTGACGAAGAAACACTTGATAACGTGTCTGAAGTGATTTTTTCAAAGAATGCCAGCAATAAATCTTACGAAGATTTTCAAAATGCCAATCCATCTTTCCTAGAACTTGAAGGTGAAGATTGGGATTGGTAAGGATTTGCAAGATAGTGAACCATCATTTACCTTTTAGTGAAATAAAAATTCAAAAAATGGATTCCGGGGTTGGAGAATGCATGCATCACATGGTTTTTGGTTCAAGTAACAATATAAATTATCGATTTTCGAGTTACGCGTGTGGCGAAGCTTTTTGTATTAAATCACAAGCTGCGAACGCGATACCTCGGTTAGGTACGTTATGCCTGATCGAAATTGAGGACAATCGTAAAAAGTTTGAAGGAAACAATCTAATATCGAAGTATGCTATTGCTCAACTTGTACACAGTGAAATGTTAAAAAACTTGTGCACCAACAACATTGTTAAAGTATCTCGTAACCGATATGATTTTTGGAGAGATGTAGTCTCGATCGATACCAGGGATTGCGGACGTTACATCTTGACTACGGAGTGTAAACTAGGACGTTTACATAAATACTACCCTCATGAACTTGATCAATGTCAACATTCGAGTCAAGCAGCGTACGTTTTAGGGTATGTGTGTCACGATCAAGCGAGTGTTGAATCGGTATTAAACACAGCAATTATAAAACTTTTGTATGAATTTAACACTCGTTTGATCATAAAGGATAAAAATGGCAATTATGATTACTTCTATTATATTAATGGTGATCCCCGTATTAGTTATACTGTTAATGTGATAAAGTTATTATATATTAACGTAGTTATTGAAGAATTGCATAACTTTAATCATTCGTTAATGGATTTAACTTTCACTTTCGAAAAAATGAAAATAAAATTTAATCTCTTTACAGAATCTAAAAATATTCCAAGAATTTTGAGAGATAAAATCGGTTTAATATATGACCCCACTTTTAAAGTATTTTCAAAAGACGCTATTGATTATGCACGCCTAGAGTTGCAAAAAATAGAACAAAAACTGTTATATTCATTTCCAAGTTTTTGGAATTATTTTCACAGAATTTAACCCCAGAAAGAACGCTGTCAATTATACTTTACAAGATAGTGAACCTTTTGGTGAAATAAAAATTCAAAATGGACGTACCGAACGTTTTTGCTGTTGAATCACGTAAAAATGTAAATCATCGGTTTTCGAGTTACGTGTGTTACAAACCTATTAGTATTAAATCAGAAGGTGCAAACGCGATACCTCGATTAGGTACATTATGTTTGATCGAAATTGAGAACAATCGTATAAAGTTTGAAGGAAACAATCAAATATCAAAGCATGTTATTAATCAACTTGTACGTCGCGAAATGTTTAAAAACTTGTGGACTATCAACACCGTTAAAGTATCTTACTACCGAAGTGTATATTATCGCACACGAAATGATGGTGGTGAATGGGCGGAATTGGCCTCTATCGACACCAGAAATTGTGGACGCTACGTTTTTAGTACGGAATGTAAACTAGGAAGTATACATAAATACGACCCTAATGAACTTGATCAATGTCAAGATTCGAATGCAGCAGCGCACGTTCTAGGATACGTTTGTCACGATCAAGCTAGTGTTGAATCGGTATTAAATACTGCAATTATAAAACTTTTGTATGAATTCAACACTAGTTTGATCATAAAGAACAGACAACACAATGACACCCCCTGGAATATATATATTATTACACCTATTAGTTATACTATTAATTTGTTAAAGTTATTATATATTAACGTAGTTATTGAAGAATTGCATAGATATAGGTATTCTTTAATGTTTTTAACTTTCACTTTCGAAAAATTTAAAAATAAATTTACTCTCATTACAAGATCTCCATATCTTCCAGATATTTTGGAAGGTAGAGATAGAGATGGACACCTAATATTAGCGTATGACCCCACTTTTAATGTGTTTTCAAAAGACGCTGTTGATTATTATCATCGTCAAGACTTGGAACAGATGGAAACACGCTTTTTAAATTTATTTCCAAATTTTTGGAATGTTTATCGCAGAATTTAATCGTGATGTAATCAATACAAATAAACATTGTTTTTTAAAAAATTTATTTCATCCTTTGATTTCTTTTTTACACCATTGACACAATCCTTTTTTAAAAATTAATCTTGTTGATTTGTTTTTTACAATATAGACACAATCCTGATCTTATTAAAAATAAATCCGGTAGTATATATGGTAACATTAAAGGGTATAAACCTAATATCGCATAGCTGTCATTCCTTGTCCACAATGCTGTAATTAACCCAATAGGTATAGTTATAGGTAAAAAAACAAGAAATGTACCAACTCTAAAAGAATATGAAATTGCAACCTCAAAACCCCGTAATATACAACATCTATTATTACAATATTCTTCAGTCTTGGGTTTGCTTGTAGTTGAAACGTATTTCTCCGTTGGTGGTACATCTCTACCTATCTCATCGATAGAACAATGTATAGGTATGTTGCATGTCGAAAACCCTTTCACAATTGGGCATTCCGGGGAATATTTCCGATGCTCCTCATTTACTTTATCATTAGCTTTCCAACTATGTAATGTTATATCGCAATAAAAACATTTAACGGCGTCGCCTTTCTTTAAATAATAAAAACCATGTTTCGCAAACTCTGACGGTCTTATATTACTAACGGGGTAATCTTTAAAAGTTTCGAGCCGTAGTTTTTCCCAGTTCATTATAGCTTTACGTTTTGTCCCGAACTAATATAATTTCAAACCCTGTTGCTGATATATCTTACAAATTTTACCTACGTCACAACACCACACGTGACTCACACGTGACTCGCATTTGATTGACAGGCGTGGGATTCTGAATTATGCAAATTATAATCATTTTCGCTTCATTTGCATGGTTTAAGGTCGGATCTCTGAATTATACAAATTTAGATCCTAATTTGCATAGTCAAAAGTGGGATTTCTGAATTATGCAAATTTGGATCATTTTCGGCTAATTTGCATGCCTAAAAGTGTGGTAACTTACTACTGATATTAATCAAAAATGTCTTGATTAGAATCAAGTCCTAAAAAGTATCGATAAGACTGAGCTTATCACTTGACTGAAGGATCAGATATTAATTTTTCTTTTTAATTGAAACTTAAAGGCATGCTTAAGAAAAAACAACGTTCCATTACCGTTCCGACATTTGATTGATCTCGGAAAAATATTACTTTTTCCCCACAGAGCCTAAAACCAAACCTAAATTTCCCACGATGTGGGAAATTACCCACACATTGGCAACACTGCTTTAAAAACTTACAACAAGCACGCTTTCGAGACATGTTCTGAACAAATTAGTGCTTAACACGCTAATAGTACGACCACGGAGAATTTATGTAAACTGTAGTTGAAATATATTCATGTGCGACCTGCGGCACTGAATGGTCTCTAACCATTGTTTGAAACTAGAGAGAAAAATAGTGAGCAGCATTAATCATGTCCTGAGCTATGAGAATGAACAGTCTGACTGTTGACTGAAGTACACTAGACATTACATCATTTTGCATAACCACGAGTAACAATCTAACTGTCCCTACTTAATTTTCCGCCATTGTTTTAAAACTTATCCACTGCGAAGCATGCCGGGCACAAATGGGGGAACCTTTTAAAACTCAATGTCATACACGTACTCTCTCAAAAGTAATTAATGTAATGATAAAATGTTTTGGGGGAATGGAATTGTGCCCGAAAACCCGAGATAAGTAAATTTTTGAAATTGATTACTTGTAAAATAAGTTATTTCAACGGAAAACGGTAATGGAACGTTTTTTTTTCTTAAGCATGCCTTTAAGTTTCAATTAAAAAGAAAAATTAATATCTGATCCTTCAGTCAAGTGATAAGCTCAGTCTTATCGATACTTTTTAGGACTTGATCCTAATCAAGACATTTTTGATTAATTTATTTAAGTCATGAGGAGTATGGTTCTCAAGCCACAGGGGCCTTTTACAAAATTCCCCTCCAAGATGCATCTTTGAGGCATATGGGAAAAAGTGCAATATATAGAGGACAAAAAAAAATAAATAATACATTATTATGTACCTATAATAAATAAATGCGTTCATACAATAATTAGCTGGAACTGAGTCTGGTTAAACCTTTACGCCATAGTTTTATTTACGTGATAATTTATATTTGTATGCAATTATTTCCCATATATGAATTGCGAAAATGCGGAATGAATTCCATTTAAGGAGTTTTCTATTACAGGATGATAAGCCAGGAAGACTTAGCGCCTTATTGGGTGTTTCACATAATATGTTTGATGTAATGTTCACTTCCTAAATTTGCATCTACTGGACAGTAAGTTTGGCTGTATGAAATTCTACCAATAAAGTCAAATGATCCAAACCCTAATATTACCTGTTATAAAATGTTCCGAACATACTCTACTTCTTCCACTGTGTATATAAGATCAGGCCTTTCAATAACATTTGCCCAGGCCAAGGATTATTTATTTATTTTAAATAAAAAATAGACATTTTAAATAATTCTTGCCCAGGCTGATCTTCTCTTTGAAGGAAGGGCCTTGGTTCTTAAACATTACCTTTTTGATTACCTTTGCAATTGGAACTGAATGAAATGAAATTTTTTTGCGACTTACGACCGCAATGGTTTGAACACTTTTCAACAACGCAGTAAACTATTTTTGATTGGAATTAACGCTAGAACTTCATTAAATTAAACTAAATATCCGCACGAACACGAGCTAAACAGTACCGAGGCTATTTGGCCGTAGACATTTTACGTCACCAAGCACAACACTTACGGCACAAACATGGCGATGCACAGCACAGCACAGATCCACTCTCGCTCATGCTAAATATATATTCTTGCTGTTTCGTCTATACTTGTGGCTACGTCATTTATGACGTTGGTTTGGAAAGAAGAATAGCGACCAAAGAGAGTATAGAGTTGCAAGAGGAGCAGGTTGCGTCGTTGAGCGCGTGATACAGTTGGCTATGGCTAAATGGGCCTTGCGACTTCAAGATATTAATTTTTGATCTACATGTGAACTAAAATGAACTGGATATGAAGTTCGTCCGATCACGTCCTGCTAATCTGCTTGTTCAGACGACAAAGACATTCACTTTACTCGTGAAAGGTTATAGGTAATCCTAATTACATTTTCAAGAGTTAAGTTTTTCTTTTTTCAGTTACCGATAAATCGGCCGATATATCGGCCTATCTTTTTCATATCGGTATCGGCCAATATCGGTTTCATGTAAACCGATATTTTCGGGAAAACCTTGACAAGTTATAAGGCACTCAATGAATACTAATTTAAACACATCACTTAAATCATCACTTAAATTTATACCCACAATTTAACATTTCCCTTTAAAAATGCAAGGTTTTCCACTATCTCAGTTTTATTCCGTTGTTCACGACTATGAGAAAGTAATTTCCCTAGTTTCCCATACATCCAACAAACTAAAAACCAAATTAGACCACACCACTTTTTAAGGAAGGGGGTTAAGGCTAAAATATGTAGCGGTACCACATTAAACGAAATGTGACACATGTCTCTAATAAAACAAAGTAAAAACGTAAATGGTCCTAAAAAATGTTGATTCTACTCTTGGAAACGATATTCATGGAGAAATACTATTTTTTTATGGGGCGATAATATCGGCCGATATATCGCCTAAGAATTTCTGATATATCGGCCGGCCGATATATCGGCTGTACCCATATCGGTGCATCCCTATTCAGTTGTGGAATTTGCTAAGCAGCGTTTCAGTTGGCTTGAGTTTGACGCTTTTCTAAAAGCGGACTAAGCTCTACATTGCCGTTTCTTAGCGTCTTTTTAAAGGTAATAAAATTTCTCTTACTTCATTGTCTGTGTATTGTTTGAATTTGTGTTTTATATGAGAGACCTTTTTTCGTGGCTCAACAGAGAGACCTTTTTTCGTGGCTCAACAGAGAGACCTTTTTTCGTGGCTCTACAGAGGGACCCTTTTTTTCCTGTTTCAACAGAGAGGGGGTCCTTTCTTTCTCTAAAAGAAGACTTTCAGGCTCTGAAAGAGAACTAAAATGGTTTCTGAGCGTGCCAAGAAACAAAAAGAACGCTTAAAATATATAAAGCGAATTGCGTTGAAAGACCAATTGAAAAAAAAGTAACAAACCAAGTTAGGTGTAAAAGGTACTATATAGAAAAAAAACACCTCTCTGAGAGTAAAAAATCGAGTGATGGACTCAATCGTAAGTCTTTATTGACAAGTTCAACAAAAATTGAAAAGCTTTTGCAGCAGCAGGCCCCTAAAATAGGTGGCACTTCGCGACAAAGAAAAGGTGGTGCGAACCCTGCCAACTATTATGTTAAAAAAATCTCCTTTGACAAAGGAATTTTTAAAACAAAAAATAAAAAGTTGATTGCCGAACGTTTCAAGCGGTTTTTGATCACGCGACTTACGGAACGTTTGCTGACGACAAAAACTTCTGCTAATTCATGTAAAAAGCAAAGTTCCAAATTTACATCCCACAAACTACAATGCCAGTTGCTATCTGGAAAAACATTTCACTTAAAAAGGCAAATATATCGGCCTTCCAGGAAAGGCGTTCGTTACTTATTGAAGATTTCCAAGAAAGTGCAAGAAATTGGATTGGTAGATAGTGACAATTTTATCAAAGTCATTGGAGGAAAAAGGCTTCACAATAGTCTCGAAGAAGCTTTTTATCACGAGACAACTTATTTTACTTTGGGGAATGATGGCAGAATTTTAAAAAACGAGGACCACGAAACAAGTTTTGAAAAAATTTTGCAGTACGACGAAAATGCTCTTCTAATAAAGGTGGTACGAGAAAGCTCTCGTAGTGGCGAAAATGTTAATGAATTATGGGTTGATGAAACTGGTAATTTTATTGACCAGAAAAGACTGAACAGAGGCATTGAACGCTGCTTGCAAGTTAATGATTTCGGTGTTGTCACGAATCTATTCAATGCTGTAGAAAACGTTTCAAAGGACAAAAATCCCAAAGCGAATATCGTAGTTAACGAATCTGGGTTTATTGAAACCAAAGAAAAAGCTTCGTATTGGGAATGCAGTGACATTTGCAACGTTAGAGAGCGGACTATTTTTAAAGTCATAGCTTTCATTAACCAGGCGGCAAAGGCCAGTGATAGCGTCTTAAATGAACTTTTTAGTTCTGATTTTGACGTTTGTTCCTACAAAAATAAGTTTTGCCAAACATCCATTGTCAAATTGCCATTCGACGATTCAGATTTTGAAGTGAAAGTTCTGCAGTATCTTGGTCATTTTTCCTATTGCTCTAAAAGCGAGGAATGCCAAAGTTACTTGAGAGCCTTCAGAGAATTGGCTTCGCATTACTCCGGGATTAGAACTATTTTAAGTAAAATCTACTCTGTTCAAGCGTTGCTTAACGCTTTATCAACATTGACTGATGAGATTGATCATGGTGATTTCGAATCTCTTCAAAATGTTATACCCAAAATGAGAAAAATTGTTGAGGCACGTGGCTTGAAAATATCGAATTCCGAAAACGAGGCCACGAAAGGGAATGAGAACGATATAAGGCCTTGTCTCAATGAGAGTGAAATCTTGGCTTTCTACAATAAACAATTTAGTAGAGCTAAGCGTGATACGAATGAATTTCACGACAAATCTTGCGATTGTTGCGCTAGATTATTTAAAAATTCTGATTTGAGGGCCGTGGAAAAACTGTCATGCACTTCAGTTTTTGATAACCACGCCTTTCTCATTTTAAGAGCTGGTTTGCTATTGAAAAATCCCGACTTTAGGGAAATGGACATGCTTTTATGCCCTTATTGTTCTAAAGAGTTGCGAAAGGGAAAAATTCCAATTAGATGTTTCCTCAACGGCTTGGGAGTTGACGTCCCTCCGACAGAAGTCACGAGTTGAATTAAGGCCTTTTAAAGGCCTAAATTCAGCTTGTGAAGGCATTTCACACTGTGGTCTGGTTAGGTACTAAAACTAATTCCAATATGCAGTTTGGTGCGGTGAAAGCTTTGAAAGGTAGAATCATATACTTGCCAATTCCAGTCCAAAAAAATATGGATATGATACCAGCAGCACTACCTAAAGATCACGAATTGCACATCTTGGTTAATGGTCTACCCACTAGTGACAAAAAGGTTTGGCAAAAAATTGTTCGCCTTGATGCTTTGAAAAAGGCCGTCGCTAAACTGAAAAGAATTAATCCATTGTACAAAGACATTGATATTACTCTTATCAATGAGGATTACATTTATGGCACCGAAGAGATCAACGGAACTATTGAAGACGAAAATTCATTAACTCCCGATGAATTATTGGCGAAAACGGATCCTCTGGCGCTGTTAAACAACCGCGACGAGGTCAATACAAACGGCTTCAGTACAGTTGCAAAAAATTCGCAAGCGGAATCGCACCAAATCGATATCGATGTTAACAATGATGGTGTGATCGAATCAAATCTTTCGCCAGACGACCGTTATAAAATTTTAACTCAACCTGAGGCACTGTTGCGAAAACTCTCAAAAGATGAAGTGAATGAGCTGTATGATCACTATACAATTCACCCGGTGAATGTTGAGCCGTCAAAAGATTTGTTGGCTTCTTTCCAAATGAATAATAATAATAATAATAATAATAATAATTTGCTTTTTATTTGGAACATCTATTAAGACTACTGTCTTGTTTACAATAGAGTCCGATAGTTTAATTAAATTAAGTAAAAGATTAACGTGGTGTTTACGTTGTCGTTAACAGTTGATTGATAAAAGGTGTAACCTCTTTTTTAAAAGTTTTTAGTGAATCAATAGTTTTAATTTGCCCTGGTAGAGAATTCCAGAGCTTGACACCCTGGTGTTTAACACTCTTAGATCTGAACTTCGTTAAACATGTTTCTGTTAGAAAATTTTTATCACAGCTACGGGTTTGGACTTTGCGATTTGAATTTAGGATTGGGAACCAGTTTAAAACGTATTCCGGTAATTGACCTTTGTGAACTTTAAACATAAAGATTAGCAAGCTCATGTGGTACATGAACGCAGGGGAATCTATTTTAGCTATTTCTCTAGCCTTGGTGGCAGAGGAGTATTTGCTAAAATTGACAATTTGCTTAGAGCAACGGGTGTGTACTGAGAATAATTTTGCTTGATTGCCTCTTGGAAAGTTGTAGTAAAAGATATTGCCATATTGTAAGATTGGCTGTACACAAGCTTTATAAAGCATTCTAAGTGTCCCGATGTCTAAGTGGTTTTGTAATGGACGGAGTAACCACAGGCGGGAATTAACTTTCTTTGAGACATAATCGGTCTGTCTACGCCAGTCAAGGGTTTCATCCAACCAGATACCCAGGTATTTATAGTTAGCGACCCTTTTAATTGAACCGTTGCACATGGTTGAAATTGTGCTTGTTAGAGTTACACCTTGTCGGTTAGGGGCTAGGATCATGAAGTTGGATTTGTTCCTATTGAGTATTAGACCTCTGTGCTCCAGGGAGGTTATTAAGTTTTCTAGGTCGATTTCGGCATTTAGAATCAACGTCTGAGGGTTTAGGTCAGCCGAGATTAAGGCTGTGTCATCAGCGTACTCATTTGCCTGAGAATGGGTAAGGGTATGGTGTAGACCAGCAGTACAGACATTAAATAACAGGGGGCCAAGGACACTGCCCTGGGGGACCCCATGATTAGCAGGAAGCATACCAGAAGTATAGCCACCATGGGAAACTTGATGCTGTCTATCAGAGAGATAAGATTGGAACCATGCCATAGCGGGACCGTCAACACCATATCTACTGAGGTCCGACAATAGGACATGGTGCTGGACCGTATCAAAGGCTTTGGAGAGGTCCAGGAAAAGCAATAGGACAAATTTATCTTCATTTAAATGCTCTAAGACGGTTTCGAATAGGTGAAAGATACAGGATATGGTAGAATGCTGTTTTCTAAACCCAGACTGAAGTTCGTAGAGAAACCGATTATGGTTTAAGTAATTGTATAAATTAGCATGAACTATTTTTTCGCAAGTAAGAGACAGAGCTGGTAGGATCGAAATAGGGCGGTAATTCTTTGGGTCCTTTGTGTCACCATCTTTGTAGATAGGAACTATTTTGGCCACTTTCCATTGAGACGGGAAGATACCGGTAGTAAAGATTAAATTGAAAATTTGTGAGATTGGTTTTGAGATTATGGCTGATAGGGCCCTGAGTAAGGCAGGACTAAGCCCATCGATCCCACAGGCTTTGTTAACATTGATAGTTTTTAATATGTATATGAAGCGTGTCGAAGCCGAGCCTATAAGTAATTGGGACAAAAATCTAGAATACATTGTTGTTCCCAATGGCTCGCTATGGCAAGCACGACGAAAGACCGTTTGGGAAAATAACGGAAACTGAATACCGACTTTCTCGTCTTTTAAACGCGAACCCAATGTTCAGACGAGATTATGCGTTCATGTTCCATTTATACCAAGAGGCCGAATTGAAATCCATTAACAGTAGTTTGATTTACGTTCTATGCGTGAAAAAAGCCATGAACGTATCGGTCAATGATTTCGTGAATCAAGTTGAATCTCGAGATTCGGAGCTCGAGAGTAATTTAGCGATTTTCATGGGCCACATTCGAGGTACCAAGGATTATTGGTATAGAGTTCTGAAATGTGTTTTGGCCATGATTAGGGAGTATGGCCCCCCTACTTGGCTTTTAACTTTTAATCCGGCCGAATACGATGACATTGAACTTCACGACCACCTACGACGAGTGAATGCTGACGTGCCAGGGATCGAATCTATGTCGGTGGCTGAACTATTAAATTTAGATCCTCTTAGCGTCAGTTTGCATTTTCACAACAAAGTCAGGTCGTTACTAAACAACTTTGTGCTATGTAAAGAAAATCCGGTTCTTGGACCGATAGCGCATCATTTTGTGCGCGTCGAGTACCAATCTCGCGGCTTAGCGCATTACCATTGCTTGCTGTGGGCTGAGGAAGCTCCCGTGATTGGTTCCTCTTCGGTAATAGCTATTTTGGAGTACGTGCAAAAGTATGTCACGTGTTCAATCCCAAAAGCTGCTGAAAGTCCAGAACTTTACCGGCTAATAAAAAAATTTAAAACACATAAATGTTGCAGCAGTTGCTACCGAAAGGTTAAGAGAGGAAATAAGGAGCTGAAAGTGTGTCGCTACGGTTTTCCTCGAAACGTAACAAACGTTGCGACTTTGAACTCTGTTGAATCAGTTACGCGTCATCGTAAAATGAAACGAGGCCAAAAACGTCTGTACGATTTGCCCAGATATGAAAACGAAGTTTGCATCAATGACTACAATCCGGCATTACTTTTGGCTTTGAAAGCCAATATGGATTTGCAGTTTGTCGCCGATTCCTCGGAACAAGTGGCCATATACGTCACGTCGTACGTGACAAAGGGAGATCGGGCTGAAATGGATCAGTGCTTCGCTGAATTGGCACACGAAAGCTTGTCAAAAAGATTGTTCGCTTATGGACTGAAATCTTTCACAAATAAGTCGGTAGGAATTTACAAAGCTTTTGACATGATGTTGGGTCAGAAATTGTTTCAAAAGTCGGACAGCACCAAATTTATTAACACTAACGTTAAAGAAAACCGATCCAAAGTTTTGAAATGTTACAAGGATCTTGCATGCTTGAGGGAAACTGATCCTGAAAGCGAAAACATTTGCCAAAAAGGGTTTGTGGACGACAAGTATCCCAACAGACCCGATAGCTTGGAAGATTTAAGCTTGCGAGAGTGCGGGCGGTTTTACGATTACGTAAAGTACTCGGAGGTAGCCAAAAAATCTGAAAATGTAATCGAGTTGAAAAATAACCTCGGTTTGATGAGAAAGAGGATAAAGCCATACATAATAGAACATTACGTTCACGACCCAATAGAGGAACCAGAAAAGTACTGCCACGCTCAACTAATTCTGTTCAAACCATGGCGAAACGAAACTGAGTTATTGGGCGAGTTTGCAACCTTCGCTGAAGCTTTTGAAAGCTCATTATCAGTGCTAAAACCCATGAGAGAATACCATGAGAAATTCTCGGTATCCAAAGAAGGGCAAAGCCTCAGAAAAAGAGAGATTTCCGCGATTTCGGATGCAGAAAGCTATGACGATGAAAATACCCTTCAAGGGAAAGAAATCATCGTTGAAACGGAAAATGCGATGCATGATGTCGAAGCCGCTATGGAAATTGATTTCGAGGGCATGGCACTAGACCAAGTTGCGTTACTCAACACTGATCAAAAAAGGGTTTATGACAAAGTCATGGATCACTTCACCCAAGAGGGAGGGAAAAGTGAAAATTTCTGCCATTTTGTGTCAGGTCCGGGTGGCACTGGAAAGTCCTTTCTTATTGCCACTATCGCCAACGCCGTTAGACGCCACTTTAAAAATACCGGTAGCGTCGCGATCGCTGCTCCCACCGGCTTGGCAGCCCTAAATGTCAACGGCGTAACGTTACATAGATTATTGATGTTGCCGGTAGATCATGGGCGTACCGCGGAATACCATTCCCTTAATTCCGAAAATATTTCCATTATGAAACAAACTTTGTGGGAAATTTGAAACTCTTGACTGTCGATGAGATCTCTATGGTGTCTTCGGTCTTACTAACTTTTGTTCATTTGAGGCTAAATGAGTTTTGGGAAATGAACAAGCCTTTCGGCGGTGTGGTTTGCGTTCTTCTTTTTGAAGATTTCTTCCAATTGCCGCCTGTACAGGGTAATCCTGCGTTTGTAAAAGTCACTTCCCAGGAAGCTAGACTAAGATTTCATACCATTGGAGGCACGGATCTTTGGATGTATTTCCAATACGATGAACTAACGCAAAACGTTATACAGGCCGACTACCGAATTAGAATCGGAACAGTTACGAAAGATGACGTTTCAACCTTAGAAAGTAGACTAGTTCCGGGAGGGAACAAAATTGAGGTCGCTATGAATTTTTACCTTAAGCTGGTTAAAGAAGGATTTCATCCCATCTATTTGATGCCGAAATTGGCCATGTGCGATAAATTCAACATAAAAATGCTCGAGGGAAGCCGAAAAAAAGTTGAATGCGTTCAATGCGAAGACAAACTCGTTGATTACGACAAAAAAATTACCAAAAACATTGTCAGGAGACTGAAAATGTTAGACAATGAGCCGTCAAAAACTGGAGCTCTAGAGAGCAAGCTGTATCTCTGCGTTGGATCTCGAGAAATGGTTAGGAGAAACATCAGTTTTGAAGAAGGTGTTATTAACGGCACGATGGCCATTATAACGGGATTCCAAAAGAACGACAGTGGGAACATCACAGGTGTCCGTATCAGAGTAGATCGGGAACCAAGCGACGAGAACAATAAGCACGACTTTTTAGTCGAGAAAATGAGGGTCAAGTTCTTGCTAATGACCAATTTATACGTGAAACGAACGCAATTTCCGGTAATCTTGGCATACGCCATTACTACACACAAAAGCCAGGGAATGAGTTTAAAATGCGCAATTATGGATTTGGGATCAAATTTATTTGGAACTGGCACTGCATACGTCGCTTTATCGCGAGTGACTTCCTTGGCCGGTCTCCATCTCTTGCAATTAGACCCGAATAAAATTATGGCAGATGGACGAGCCATTGCGGAGTATAGCAGGTTGCGTCAAAAACACAGACCTGATCTTCCACTTATAGAAATAGTGGGGTCGGAAGCAAAGAGAGGTACAAAAAGGCCAACGTCGAAGAGTATTTTAGAAGGTGAAGGAGAGCGATCTGATGAAACGGCAAAAGAAAGACCAAATAAAAAGATTAGACTAGGTCTTCAGAGTGTAGACATTTTTCCCTTGAAAGGATTTGAAAATGGAGATGGAGTAACGTGCTACGCAAATAGCGTTTCGCAATTGCTCTTACTGATTCCGGAATTAAGAAACATGGTTAAAGGGCATAAAGGATCATTGAGCGATAAGCCTATTTTGACTAGCCTTCGTAACACTATTGAGCATGTTGAAAATTCAAATTCGAGTTCTGGCGACGATGGTTTCAATTTGTGAAAGGCTGTTGGTCTGCCATTTACCCACAAACAACAACAACAACAAGATGCTGGTGAATTCTTATGGGTTCTCTTGCCAAAACTATTCGAAGAAATGGAAACTTGTGACTCTAACGCTCTGCGGGAACTATTATGGACAAAGTCGCAAAACGTTACCAAATGCCCAGGCTGTCACCTGGAAAAAGGTTCTGGAAACATTGTCCAAAGCTGCATATTCACTCTTCCTTTGCAAAACCTCGGTAAAATTGATTGGAAACTATTAGTCCAAAGGATGAGACCAACAATGATGCCATGCGAAACTTGTAAAAGCAGAGAAATTGATGAACGTGACGTATTGATTTCTGCCGGTAAGTACGTATTTCTGTGGTTTCTAAGAGATAATGTAGTAAATGGTCACCCAATTAAGATTTCAACCAAAATATCGGGATTCGAAAATCAGAAAGTGGTTTTAAACCACAGCGTTTACAAAACTAGGAGCGTCATCATTCATAAAGGTTCTTCTTTAAACCAAGGTCACTATCTGAACCTTATTCGAAAAGATAACAGCTGGTACGAGGTTAGTGATACAACAATCAGCAAGCGAAACAGATTCGTCAGTAACTTGACTGACGTCTCAATCATCCTTCTAGAGAAAGTCTCTCTTTTTTTAAAGAGAACCCAGCAAAACTGGCGTTGTTCAGGGTGATCAATGAGAAGTGGTAAATTAAGGAAACATAGGAAATTTGCCCTTGAAATATACGCAGATATCGGTGTAAAATGTTACCGAGAAAATAATGAAATTGCAGGGAAAAAACCTGGAAATATTGTGGGGAAAAAGCTGGGAAGGAATTGTAGGGAAAAGAATAGAAAGTAATTGTTGAAAAATAACGGAGATATAAAGGAAAATATAAATTATCAAGCAAATACTCCGTTCAAATATTAAGTAGGAACTTTATTATAATTTCATGGTTTGAGTGTTCTACAAAACTAATCAAAATCAAATGTTATAACTTCACTATTGCGAGTTAAATTCCAGCAAGGTTTTAGGAAATAGTTATAGTTATTTAGAAGTTATCCACAAACCCCAAAGAAACTAATTCCCTGGCGTCTATTGCTATTGATAAATATTCCCCGCAAACGAAAAACGCTTAGGAATATTCCAAAATGTAACTTTTCCATTTTAATTTCAATATGTCATTAACATAGTTCGCAAAATCACCAGCGCCAATTAAATCTAGCAACATTAAATTTTATAATGCTGCCAAACAAAACAAAAGGATCTAGCCCATAATTGAGCCATATCGATATGTCTGAGGTTTATCAATTGACTGAATTTTCAGATATTGCAATTTATTTTTAAATTTTTTTTATTCCTTTAATCCTTAATCAATATTTAATTCAATCAACTGATTTTTACTGTTAATCGATCTATTCCCTGTATCAATATTTAATTCAATCAACTGATTTTTACTGTTAATCGATCTATTGCCTCTAAATTAATTTTAAAAATTACATATCTACGCTTTTTCAAGAATAATTCCATTTTCCGAAAACATTTTGTCATGAAATTAATTATTTTGAAGGGATTTCGTGTCGATGCTCACTAACTTCTAAGCACCTTGACGGACAGAGTTTTAATTCTTGCTGCCTTCACAATTTTTCAAGTTTGCACCAAAAAAGTTCAAATCTGTTGTAAGTTGATGTTCAAGAAATTATGATAAAGAATTTATTTTGCTCAAACCAATTTATAAACTAATGTCGTCTACTTAAGACAAAGCAACAACCTTGGTCCTGTGTGGTTTTTTTAAATACCACACAGGAAAAATATGATATCGGTATAAATAAATATCACCAAAGGAAAGGGTAAAGATTACACAAAAAGAAATACTTCTCAGTTCCAATGACTTGTTCTTTCCTGCGGAAATCAAATGGTTGAACACATCATACCTTACCACTTGTGCCAAGGACCGATCATACAGAAATTACATAAGGAGAAACAAAAACACAGGGGCGATGCCGCCATTGGGGTCTTCTCCCTATCGCCTAGAAGCACCGCTATGGGCAGTGCGAGTTGACTAGCCTCCCGCCTGTAGTGAACTTTGGCACCGTCTGGCGATGGCCCTTGGTGCAAGGAAGAATACTGCAATGCTCGTCCCTGTGTTTTTTCCGAAATGGTCTCTACGCCTGATAAAATGATTACGCGTAATACGTAACCGGTGTACAAGTAGCGCCAACAATGTTGTTGGGCGTGATGACGTTCCAAATCTAGATTGAGTTATGGCTAAGAAGCTTTGAACTTCGGAGAGGGAAACTACAGTGCAACCTTTCCTTCATAGTCGCGATAAGAAAATGTAACATTTCGATATTCGAAGTGAAATGTATAAATTCGTGTCCCCAATATATGCATCCACTATTAAATATTTCCATTTTCCTTTCGAGTTATATCAAATATCGCTTGCTAATTTTAGACACTTAGTATAATATTTCAAATATTCAATATTCATCCCCAACACGTACTCCCTTCAAAATAATTAATTTCATGATAAAATGTTTTCGGAAAATGGAATTATTCTTGAAAAAGCGTAGATATGTAATTATTAAAATTAATTTAGAGGGAATAGATCGATTAACAGTAAAAATCAGTTCATTGAATTAAATATTTATAGAAGGAATAGATCGATTAACAGTAAAAATCAGTTGATTGAATTAAATATTGATTAAGGATTAAAGGAATAAAAAAATTTAAAAAGAAATTGCAATATCTGAACTTCAGTCAATTGATAAACCTCAGACATATCGTTTGTTTTTTCGGCCTTGGTCCAAACCGAGGCGTTTTTTTATATAATAGGTAGGTATTTTAATATGCTTCATAATCTTTAGTATCAACTCCACGATAAAAAAAAAAATATATTTTAGGTTAAATTAAAAAATTGTTCATTTTTATCGGTACATAAATAATTTTTTAAACAATTAATTAAACTAAAATGAGGTTTTTGTTATAAAAAAAACTCTTAAAGGAGGGAGTGTTATAAAAAGGTCTCTGCGACAGGTAACAAAAAAAAATTAAATTAAAAAATTGGGCCTGTTTTCTAAAAATTTCTCTGATATTTTTGTATAATAATAATAATAAAAGGCTTTTATTAGGAGTACACTTTCAGAAAATTCTGATTTACAAAGTGGTCCCATTGTCGTTAAAGTAAAACAATTAAATTAAATTTGTATTCTTAATAGACATTCATTTGAGATCTTTTAAAATTTTGATAATTTCATTTTTAAATATTTGCTTAGAAGTCAGGTTTTTCAGGTCACTGCTTAGAGAGTTCCATAGGGCTATTCCTCTTTGTTTCGTACTCTTATTTCGTAAGGATGTTTGTAAGTGTTCGACCCAAAAGTTCGAGTCACTACCACGAGTGCCAATATTATGTTTGTCATTTGATTTGGAGAAATATTCCAATAGGTAGTCGGGGCAGGTTTCCTTTGCGATTTGGAACATGAAGACTAATAGATTATATTTGTACATTTCCTTTAGCGTTGTCCATTGTAGGTTCTTGAGTGTTTCGGAGGCAGAAGTACGTTTTTTCTTTTTTGAGACAAAGCGGGCTGCGTTATTATGGTTAACCTGTAGTTTTTCAAGGCTAGAGTTGCTTGCAGAATTATAGAATATATCACCGTATGCGAAGATTGGAAGTATTAATGCTTTATATAAGTGGTTTAGCGTTTTTGTACTTAACGACGGATGTAGCGGTCGTAGAATTCCCATTCTACGATTTGTTTTATTTATGATGTAGTCTATATGGTCTCTCCATTTGAGCGTGTCATCTATAATTACACCCAGATATTTGTAGCGGGATACTCTTTTTATAGATGATCCTTTTAACTTGCTTGCCACCCCAGAGGCGAGAGGCTTCCCATTTGGGCATAGTATCATAAATTCGGTTTTGTCTTCATTAAGTATCAAGTTCCTGGAGCTTAGTGCTGTCTTAAGTAGGTCCAATTCACAACTCATTTCTTCCAGTAGTTGTTCAGTGGTGGATGATGAAAGTATTAACGCGCTGTCATCCGCGTGTTCATTGGAAATACTAGTCTTCAACTGTTTATTTACATCGCTAGTGTAAGTGTTGAATAAAGTTGGGCCCAGAATGCTTCCTTGAGGAACGCCTCTGGTTATGTCCATGGTCGATGAGGTGCAGCCGTTGAAAGCCACTACTTGCTTTCGGTTAAGAATGTAGGACTGGAACCATTTTAATGCCTTTTCAGAAAGGTTCTTACGTTTGAGAGTTGAGAGCAGGATAGAATGGTCGACAGTGTCAAAGGCCTTGCTTAGATCAGCAAATATTACTCCGACGTAATGTCCTTTGCCTAGGCAACTTATTATTGATTCTAGTAAATAGAAGATACTTGTACTGGTCGAGTAGCCCGGGCGAAATCCGGATTGTAGTTTGTATAAGTGGCTATTTTCAGCAAGATGAGCATACAGTTGTTGATGAGCAAAATGTTCTAAGGATTTTGACATACAGGGCAAAACGGAGACAGGTCTGTAGTTTCCCATGTCAGATTTTTTACCCTTTTTATGAATTGGGACGACTTTCGCGGTTTTCCATGCAGTTGGGAATTTAGCTTCATTGAAGGATTTGTTTATTATTTTGGTGATGTATGGGGTTATTATGCCTGCCAATGAATGAACGATCTTTGCTGGAATATTATCCGATCCGGTTGCTTTCTTAGGTTGAGTTTTTCTTAGGTAATGAAACACAGCGCTTTCAGTAACGTTTTGGAAATGAAATGGTTCAGAGGTATACCCAGTTAGGCTACCTGCATCCGCAGGGTAAGCTGATGGGTGAGCAATGGTGCAGTTGAGAGTAAAGTGGGTATTAAATTCACTGGCAACGTCACTCGGAGTTGTTAGGATTTTTCCGTTATGTTCAATCATAGTTATTTTGTGGCCTTTCTCTTTGAGAAAGGGTTTAAGTATTTTCCATGCATGTCCAGAACCTTTCTGTCCGAGGTGTATGTTAGAGACAAAATAGTTCTCTTTCGCTTTCCGTATTTTCTCGTTTACCTGATTTCGATAAGATTTGTACTGGGCTTCATAAAATTGGTAGCCTGGAATACGGCTTTTCCGGAGGCTCACGTCGCGTAAGTGCATAGCGTGCTTAATTTCCCTGCTCAGCCAGGGGGGGTCATTACAGCTGATTTTCCTCGTTATTAAAGGTGCGTGGGCGTTTAGCGTATCTATGATTATGGAGTTGAGTTTCATAACAGTATTGTCAATTTCTGTTGCACTATCGAATTCAGAGTGAAGTTTTGCTTGGACGTCCTTCACGAATGCTTCAGCAGTCGATTTACGGTAGTTTCTTACTTTGACTGCGGTTTTTCTTACTTTCGGGCATTTCCTTTTTCGTATACAGACTATCAAATCGTGATCCGAGATACCATGCGCGATATTTGTTGCTGCGGTTATTCGAGACGGAGTATTGGTGTATATGTGGTCTAAGAGTGTTTTAGTTGTTAATGTTATTCTGGTAGGTTGAGTAATTAGCTGCTGAAATCCGTGTGTGGCAGTTTTTAGGTACCTAGTTTTGGTGTTAGCTGCAGACAGTAAGTCGGTGTTGAAATCACCTAAGATAATAATTTCGTCATTTTGGGTATCAGTGGAGAGTACTTCTATTTGGTTTTTAGGTCCAAGTAGCATTTCATATGATTCCCATTGGGAGGGAGATAACATGTACCGATGATGGTTCTTTTGCAGTTGATTTCCTGGAGTGTGCACCACAAACTTTCCAGAGTAGAATCGATTACTGGTTCAAAGTCGGGGTTTAGGACCGATAGTAATATTTTATCTTTAAAGAAGAGACCAAGACCTCCTCCGTGTTTTTTGGATCTGTCTTTGCGTAAAAATGTGTAATTAGGTATATTTAAGGCTGCTGCCGGTGACAATTCTGTTAGCCATGTTTCGGATAAGCAAAGAATGTCAAGGGAGTATTCGTTTAGTAGGTAATTGACATCCGTGATATGTCTTAGGAGACTCCTAACATTTAGGTGACCTATTTTCTGACCTTTGTTTTTAAAAATCGTTTCGTTTATGGGTCCAAGTGTTGTGCCCGCATGTCAGTCGTTTTGAGTATTCGGGGGTGGTTGGGTAGAGGTCCCGTTTTGGAGTCTCCCTCCTTCAGTACTTGCGGATGTCTTCTTAGATAGTCTTGAGATAAATCTTGAGACCCCGATTGGACGAGGCCAGTTTAGCATATCGAGAACTACTTGGTCAGATTTCCTGTTACATTCAAAGTAGAACGTATTATATCTTGTTCGTTCGTTGTCATTCAAGACCTTTATATTAAGGCCGACCACTCCGAGTTCGTATAGATGATTTTCTAGATCTGTCTTTGTTTGGGTGATATGGCATTTGGATACCACGAACTTTGAGTTGGGTGCGGAAGAGAGTTAAAGGGCCGCTGGATGATCGTTAAGACCCCATATTTTCTTTTGGTTGGATCCTCCTAGTTTGACACAGGCTACCCCGGCAGGCCATAAGGTAACATTGCATACATCCGGTGTATCTTTGTGATACCCAACAATAAATGACTTCTTATCAACATCATAGTTACGAGCCCCCTTGATGAATTGAGGGGATTTCTTTAATTGCTGCAAGTAGCTGGTTATATTTTCTACCGTGGCTCTAGCGGAACAATTTGAAATGAAGTACTCATCTAGTTCCTCTGTGGGCTTGAGTTTGCATTCATTGGTAATTTCTGGCGGCATTTGTCCCTGAGAGTATTCCTTCCGGTTTCTGGGTACCGGTTTTTTTGCACGTTGGAGTTGTTTTTGTTGAGAGTTAGTAAAGAGATGAGTGAACAGTTTTTTAGACTTAACAGTGTCATCCCTTTCTGATTGAATATCAATCCTTCTTGGATCGGGTACAATAGTATCGGGGTCAGTCCTACGTAGGTTGTGTACATCGGTAACAGGATATACCCTTCTAAGGAGGGATACATCGGCGTGATCAATCCTTCTTAGGTGGGGTATGTCGGCAGAGGGATCAATCCGTCTTAGGTAGGGTATGTCGGCAGAGGGATCAGTCCGTAGATCAGGTACATCGGCACCAGGATGGGTTCTTCTTTGATCGGGTGCGTTACCGGCGGAATCGGGTACGTCAATAGCAGAAATGGTTGTCTTTTGAACTTGCCGGGACTCAACTGTTTTCAATCTTTCGGATAGGTTGATAATTTCCTGTAAAGTTGAGTCCTTTAGTTGGTTCTTCTCGTTGACTATATTGATATCCGTTTTGATTATTTCGATTTCGTTCTCAAGTTCCGTGGCTCTCGGCAAGTCGGATATTTTGTTCATCATTTCATTTATGTTTTTCTCTAGCTTGGTGATAGCTTCCTGTAGTTTGTCATTATTTTCAGTGAGTGCCTCAAGTTGAGCAACTATAATGTTAATTTGTTCTCCACAGGTACATTTTCTCTTGGTAAGGCTTACGTAATCTGAGTTGGTTTTGTTTATCAGTTCCTTTACTTGTTCCATCTCCTTGGTTATCTTGAAGGCTTCTTTCATATGGGCTCTACACACTGGGCAGCAGTAAAAGCGTTTTGCTTCTGAGGCTTTTATACCTACACAGCTTAAATGGTAGCTGCTAAGGCATATATCGCAAATGGCCATTGTTCCGGCGTTTTCATTTTTACCTCCGAACTTACAGTTTGGCAGGCAGAAAGTCTCCATTATTTGATAAATATTCTTGAAGAATATTTGGTCATTAGTAGTCTTAAGAAAGACACGTTGTTGGTTTAACTTTAACCCTAGTATAGAACTATTCTAGTACACTAGGGAGCTAAGCCTAGGCCTAGTCAGTATTTCCCGAGAGCGAAAATTTGTACGTCTGCTCACTTCAGAGGCTAGCTTAAGAATGAAAGCTCGGAAATCGGCACTAGATCCTCACAATCAAAACAGCATTGAAAATGAGTAAATATCAAAAGTCTCAAAGTCTGCTAAATACTCCACCATCTTCGCCAGACGTTTTTACCGGCCCAAGTTCAAGTAAGGGAAAGACAACTATCAGCCAGTTTCTAAGACCCGAGCCCGTCGAAGTCTTAATCAACTCCGACGACGAGACCTTCGTTCAGGAGGTTTTACAAAAACACGTCGTAGGCGTAAACGGCCTCGAGGTCATACCGTCTTAGAAGCGAGGGCCAATATTTTGAGACCCGAGTGCCTCCGCGAAAGGGCGACTACTATGTAGACGTAGTCGTCTATAAATTTAATGATATTAAAGAAGCCCAGTCGGATAAGCTGTGGGGAGTGCACTCATAAAAGACTCAAGAGAGTCATCGACGCGAATAACCGGGACGGCGTCAAGCTACTCAACGCCTTCCACAGTTAGGTGGAAGATACAAAGAACGACACGGAGGCCAAGCAACAGCCTCCCAGTAAAATAAGTATCTATTTAACAATGGATCTAAAAAAACCAAGCTTTTTCCTAATTTTTTTTCCGGGGATATGTAAGTGAATTTTTTCTATTATTGTTGTTTAGTATCAATAATTAAGTTTGTTTTAATGTAATTAGCGCCGACCTGGGTGATTTCGATGAGTTTAATGAGGAGGTAGTATTAAACATAAACTGTGATGGATTCCGGTAAATACATCCATATTTATACACCCCCACCATAACTAGTGCTAATTAATTTCGTTTAGCATCATGGATACCATACGGGTATTCTACTCCTGAGTATGGCCACCCCCTCTATCCGGACCCTTTTGTTCACCCTAGAGGACCTAATTGCGGGTTATATACGCCAAAAGTGTGTGTTGAAAATATAGCTAGGTTTTAGATTATTTATTAATATATTTTGGGATTCCCCCCTTTAGCCCGACGAGGGATATCAATGGTGAACACCCATCCCCGAACTGCGATGGATATGGGTATGACACATTATCAAATATTTAATTCTATTTACATTAATTACAATATACATATATTTGCTAAAACAATTTTTCCTCTTATGCACTATTATCAGCGTTCAAAACGCCATATTTACGCTAATGATGAGGAGGCGGGATGCCCACAATAACTTAAATGGTGGGGAGGAACATGAGCTCGCCACCCAGCTCGACAGGGCGGTAATTGAACATGTTGGCATTGTAGTAAATCATTGTGTATTTGCTAATTACGCGGTGTCATACCAAATTTGAAAAAATAAATAAATGTAAATTAATTATAAGTTACCATTTGAACTTCATTTTTTTATTCATCTCCTAAATTTTTATTTACAATTTCTTTGTGGTTATAAATCCACTCGGAAAATAATATACATTTAGATAGTGCACATTAATACTTCTTATTATTACGGACAGTTTTATGATTAAGCATGCATGTAATCATCGTCGATTTCGTTGGCTTTGGGACATCCCACTACATTCAAGTCTATAACTTCTCGATTAATAATGTTCAACAAAAAGAAACACTTTTCCTCCCCTTTACAGAATACGCGGTCGTAGCCTTGAACTGCATATCAGAGGCACTCGCCGAGTTTTTCGTAGGGGGTTACCCCATAATCCCATTCCAGGCCGTGCAGGTTGTTTAGAAGCCACCTGTTCTGACGCAGTGTCGTATGTAAGTTCTTTTTCACTGTAAGGGGGCGCGAAAAACCATGAGCCAACTGTCGGTGTTTTCTCTACGGTTGTAACGGCCACCTCCTTGGCTACTTGTTCCCGTTCAACTCCAACAATTCGCCCGGTAAGAAAATCAAAGTCAACGACCACGAATTTCTTAAGCCTTGGTGAGGGTAAAAAAAATCTCCCTTTAACACTGATATTTACGGTTCAAACTTTAACTTTAAAAAACACCAAGTCCACAAAAATTATACTTACATAGTACTTGATGGCTGTTCCTTCCTTCCTCGTCGAACTTGAGTGAGATTGTGATGGTTGGGTCTCGGCTTTTTATACTATTTAATAAAATCATCATCAAAAGCTTTGACTGTACATTAATGGTGTTTACGCCGTGGGTTTTTTCGGGAAGATTATTCTCGAACAATCTACAACTTTGACTGAACATTTTACGTGATGGCCTTTAACAACGTTAACCTGGGTTTTATGGTGAATTTTAATTTTTCTAGAATAATCTAGTGACTTGGGTTTTATGGGGAAATATAATTTTTCCCAGTGGGGATTTTTTGGGGGTTCTTTATTTTACCCCAACGTAATCTGGAGTTTCATCCTCCCTTAACCATTTGATTAATACGGGAGAAATTAATGGTTCAAATTTTAATCTAATTAACATATTAAAATACTGTTTATTTCTTAAATCATAATTCACCCTATCTCCATACTCCAATGTATGTACTTCTACATCCGAGAATCGAACACGCTTCATTGACCTGTCAATCAAAAACACCCCTTGCAGGTGTGAGAGCGGGGTGCGTCAATCAAAAACGCCCTCTTGCAGGTCCGAGAGAGGGGTGCGTCAATCAAAGGGTTACGTACAAAGTCTCATCCGCCATCTTGTATCCACCCCCAGCCCTTCAACACGCTCCTCCACACCTTCCACTGTACTGTGCTCCACGCTCCACCCTGCCTTCCACTGTACCTGTTCTGGGAACGGCATATTTCCCCTACTTATTGCCACCAATTTTGCCTTTCTTTTAGCCATTCCTAGTTTGCCTTTCATCAATTCAAGGGAATTTAAATAGGCTGATTGCAAGCATGATTTTACAGACAACTTCTTAAATAGATTATAGCACATTCCTTTTTTTTTCGTAAGTTTAACACAAGTAAATCTTTCAACACACTTATTTCAGAAGCAAACAGTTCTACTAAATTAAATAGTAAATAATTTTACGATTTTAAAAAGACTGTTAATTTTGATTAATATTCACTATCATTATCAATAGTAATTATTATTACGCGTTGGGTGTAAGTTCGCCGCTTTACTCGCGCTCCGAGTTTTTCCTCTCGTTTTTCGGTTCCTACTTCGTTCCGTTTCCGGATTTTTGCACATTTCGACGTCTAACGTCTTCCGTTAACGGTATTTAAATTTAATTTACAGTAATTTGGACTATTTTTAGTGTATTCGCTGTATTTTGGTGTTACCTACTGACAGCGGTTTGCCATAGTTGTGGAAAAGCTCGTATTGTTTGTTCCGCGGGACTCATGACGGCGCATTTTCTATAACTGTGTTTGAGACCTTACTAAAAACACCTCCAGTTTGCACGGTCTACGTTTTCGGTTTTCGAGTTCGCCGCTGCCCTATGGGAAACTTTTGACTTATGGCCGGTTCCAAGTTTGTAAAGCACCCTTCTTCGGGAAGCAGAAGTCACTTCACTGCACTTTGGGCTGTAAGAAAAACTAAGAATCGCGTACACGGAGCCTGTCACTCGGCTTCGTCTTTCACCTGCCGGGGTTGCAAACCGGACTCCATGACTGCTAGGCCTTCTAGAAGTCCTACTCGTCGGAGCAGCGGGATGGCTGGTAACAGTGTCCCTTCGCCTATAGTGGTCAATGAATCGTCGGTACCCCTATCTGTTATCCATGAAGCTCTCAATAAACTACTAGAGCCTGATAGTGTTACACGTGATCCTAACTCCATTTTAGATCGTATCCTGGCGAAATTAGACAGAACTGAGACGCTGGTCCATACTCTCCAGCAGCAATTACTGCATCAACAGTCTATTATCAATGCTCAAGATATGCATATTAAGGAACTTTGCACTAGAGTAATGGCAATAGAAAAGAGTAGATGCGAAAACACTGTGCACACTGACGGTCAAAGTGACGGTATCGCTGCTAGTATTACAGCCCCGACTGACCGTTTATTACCAGCCCAGCGTCCTTTACTCTACTCCAACATACTTTCGAGTACCTTGCCCATGCCTCGGGCTTTCGGTTCCCAATCGGCGAGTGCCATCCGACCGCCCCCACCGAGGCCTGCCAAACCTGTCTTGATTGGCTCTGCTACTAATTCTAGGCTGAAGGCAGTCGTCAGAGGGTCAGGTCGACGTGGCCCCGTGCCCAAGGCAATTTTCGTCAGTCGCCTAGACAAGGATCTGCTCTCGAAAGACCTTATTGCTACACTTAAGGAAGACGCTGGCATTGCCAAGCCTATTTGTATTCGACTCAAAACGAAGCACCCTGACGCCGATCATTCATCCTTCTATGTCGCCTGTGAGGATGATAGTGATTATGCCAAACTATCTGATCTATCATTTTGGCCTGTCAATTGCATCATCACTGAGTTCAATGGCGTTCCCCGTGACGCTAACAAGCATAGTAGTGAACTAGACAATATTGACACCGCTCCCGAACAATGAAGGACCTATCAATTGCGTATCAAAATGTCCGTGGTTTACGGACAAAATTTATTGAATTTTTTAGAAATGTTGGTACTCAAGATTTTGACATTATTTGCTTAACTGAAACCTGGCTTAATTCTACTCATTTTACTACTGATTATTTTCCTAACCATTATAATGTTTTTCGGTCCGATCGCCCAGATACGAATTTTAATAACGTTCGGGGTGGAGGCTCATTGATTGCCGTTCGGCGTTCCTTGCACTGCTGTCGGCGTCATGACATTGAGGGAACATCAGAGAGTGTGTTCATTGAAATCAAGGCGTCAGCCCATCGTTCAATCGTAATTGGTACTGCTTATTTTCGACCTTCTCTCGATGACATGACCTATGCCCTCTATAAATACAGCTTAGTGCAGGGTTTAGCTGGCGGCTCATCTGATATTATTTTGCTCGGCGACTTTAATCTACCTGGCTTAGCTGCGGGACTCGGGGCTGTTCTGCTCCTATACGTACTAAAGCTGCCCACATCTTTGACTTTGCTATGACTTAAATCTCCGTCAAGTTGCCCCTCCAGTCTCACATGGTAATCTGTTGGACTTGTGCCTAACGAATATAAATGGTTTGGATATTGATAGTCTTAATGATCCCTTTGTGCCCATCGATGCCTTTCATCCACCCTCTTTAATTACCATGTCTGATTTAATTGGTTTGCCACCTCCACCCTCGGACCCATTTTATATGTATAGCAAAGGTGATTATTATCTATTGTACTCAACTTTGCGCGACATGAATTGGGAAGTTTTACTCGGTTCGCAGGACGTTAACTATTGTGTGGATATCCTTACCGATCGTCTTCGGGCGGTTATGGAATTGGCTATACCACGTAGGGTGCGTCGCGGCAATCCTGGATTTCCTCCCTGGTATTCACTGGCACTCCGCGCTGCTATTAAGCGGAAAAAGTACCATTTTAGAAAGAAAAAACGCACTGGGGCTCTAGCTGACATAATAGAATTTAAGCGCATGCGTGCAATAGTCACACGGTTACTCACACGCGATAAAGGCGCTCATTTCGCAAATGTGTGTCATGATGCTCGGTCTCACCCGCGAAAGTTTTGGAATTATATTAAGGGTAACATCCGCGAGGACTCACATTCTATCACACTGAAACTAGGCAAAGACATGTTTTCTGATCCTACTCGTCTGGCTGAGCGTTTCGCTGAGCAGTTTTCTAGAGTCTCGGTAGATAATACCAACCCCACTGACCGCTACTCCATTCTGAATTCCAGGATTGCTGTTCACTCTTACCACACTCAGGTTATTACCCGACTTGTCATTCGTGAAGCTATAAGGAAACTTCCCAACAAGTTCTCCACAGGGGTGGATGGTATCCCAGCCTTTAGAGTTAAGGGGTGTGAGGCCATCCTATTGCCCTTGTTGGAACACATTTTTAATGTTTCAATTAATAGCAGTATCTTCCCAAATACTTGGAAACGGGCTGTTGTTACCCCGATTTTTAAATCGGGTGCTGCCTGCGATCCGGGTAATTTTCGCCCGATTTCTCTGCTCTGTGTCTTTGCCAAAATATTTGACATGGTCATGCATTCTCACTTGCAGCAGTGGTTCCAATTCTTCCCTAATGCATGTCAACATGGTTTCTCGCCCGGAAAGGGCGTAGACACAAATCACGCAGCATTCATGCATTATGTGGCCCCAGTGGTCGAAAGTCGCGGTCAAGTTGATGTGATCTATCTAGATTTGGCCAAAGCTTTTGACCGTGTTCCCCATGGTTACTTACGGGACAAACTTTGCGCATTGGGGATAGATGGAATTCTGTTGCAGTGGTTTGTCGATTATTTGCAGGGACGTGTTTGTGTCCTAAAATGCAATGGGTCGATCACGTCCGTCACATATAAGGTGGACTGTGGGGTTCCGCAGGGTTCCTCTCTCGGACCCCTACTGTTTAATATTTTTATATATGACCTTCAATTCCAAATAAACAATTCAAATATCCTCCAATTCGCTGACGATAATAAACTTTGCAAAATTATTAATTCCGATCGTGACCGATACCTCTTGCAGGAGGACATTAACGCTATCTCGGCCTGGTGTTTGCTAAATAACATTCCCATCAACCCATCTAAGTCAGTACATGTTGCCTTCACAAGGCGTGTCTGTCGCACGGTTTTGACTTCTTACGAACTTGACCACGTGCCTGTTCGACAGGACTCTGAAACCAAAGATTTGGGCACCGTTTTTGATGCCCACTTACTTTTCAAAACTCATGTCACCAAATCCATTAATATCTGCCGTCGCACTTTGGCGGTTTCGTTACGATTATGCCGGGCTTTGCATTCCCTAACTCATTTTCGAACACTATATGATATGATTGTTAGGTCACGCCTACTATTTGGATGGGTTGCCTGGGGTGGATGTAGCCCATATCTTCTCTTAAAGATCGAACGTGTACAGCGCAAATTTGTTGAATTCTGTCACACATTTTTTATGCCCCTAGCTAACTATGACTATGTATCGATACTTACAATTCTGGACATTCCCCAAATTTCCACAGTTCTTACGTCCAATGATATTTGTTTTATTCATAAATTTATACACAACCGATTACATCTCCCTACCGTTTTAGAGTGCCTCAATTTTTTAGTTCCTAAAAATATACGTCATAATTCGACTTTCTATAACCCCCGTAAAAGTATAAATCCAATTGTAAGGATGCAGCATAAGTGCAATTTGTTTGCAACAGATATTGATCTCTTTTGTGATACTCTATTCCAAGTGAAACAAGTCCTACGTGACGTAGCTCAACTGTAATAACCAAATTTTTATCAAATAACCATCCCTACCCCTGCATGTACATTAATCTAAAATTTGAGATTGTCTAAACATTCTTGTATATATATAATTGTGATTTGTATCTATTTTACATTGTACTCAAATGTGTCCGTTCTCTTGAGTTGTAAACAACTTTTTTCGTGCACAATAAATACTCAATTCATTCAATATGTCATGACCCAAAGATGATTTTGATTTATATTTTATTCAAAACCGCTAACTAATAGCATTTGTGGTTCCTTAGATAAAACGGACGGGAAATGACCCTTTTCAGCCTGTTAAGTGTTGACTACCGCCTCAAGGCTGAAGTGACAGATATTATACAAAAATGTCTTGTTTTGGGCCAAGACCGAAAAACCAACGATATGAGTGAGGTTTATCAATTGACTGAAGTTCAGATATTGAAATTTTACTTCAATTATTTTTATTAAATTAATCCTTAATCACTATTTAATTCAATCAACTTATTTTACTATTAATCGATCAATTGTCCTAAAATTTATTCAAAAATTTGCATATCTCCGCTTTTTCAAGAACAATTCCATTTTTTGAAAACATTTTATCATGAATTTAATTATTTTCAAGAGATTTCGTATCGATGTGCGTTAACTTGTAAGCACCTTGACGTACAGTGGTTTAAATGTTAGTGGCTTAAGAATTTTCCAACTTTGCACCAAAAAAAAAAGTTTTTTCAACGGTTACAATTTGTTGAGAAGACTGATATTCGATAAAATATGATTAAGAGTAATTTATTTTGCTCGGACTAATAAAATAATGTCGTTTAATTAAGAAAAAGGAACAACGTTTGTCCCACGTGGTTTCTTTTGGTAGGTAGCTCTCCTTTCATGGACTGGAAAAATATTATAAAGGCATAACCATAACCAAAGGTTAGGGAAAATATTCCATAAAAAGAAAAAACTTCTCACTAATGTACAATGATACTTTATATTCTTTTCTGCGGAATTAATACATAAACCACTTCATTCTAAACAAGTTAATGTAGCATGGCTGCCAGATTCCTGGAGTTTCTACTCCTTGAATCTGGCAGGGTGTTATGCCTCCATGCTACATACTCCTCCTCCCCTTTACTTACTGCGATATTTTTGCAAGTTAGAACTAGTTTTTGTTGGCTTCGGTCGAGAGCAGTTCTCTCGTTTTTGATTTAACCTCTCCAAAGACGGGGTTTTGTATTAACGTAGTAGTTTGCGGGATCTTTATCCCTTAGTTATCAATAAAGTTTAGAAGATATTCTTCTATTTTTGGATTATTAAAGAAAGTTGTCTTTATTCATTTTTATGGCCCTCGGGAGAATCCCCCTTTAAATTAGTTAATTCCTATCGAAGGTTACATAAAATTACTCGACTAGAAATTACTAAGTCTTAAGCCTTGGTCAGTCCCGTAGAAAAACTTGTTTATCATTGTCGGTATATCCGCCCCCCCACGTGGTGTTAAGCCTTGGCTTCCACGATGGTAAATGATTAAAGATAATTAAATTAAATAATAAATTAAAAATAAAATTATCCTTGTAATTAATGTACTGAATTTAGATAACTTACTCGTTTATTTTGTATGAACTTAACTTGGTTTTTGATCATTGTAAAACTTAACTTAATTAAATAAATAATGGCCTACTCGGACAATAAAACATGGAGGCCGCCTCGAACATCTGAGGATGAGGAGGATCATTCAACATTAAATAAAAGGGAAGACCAATCAAAAGAAGATCTGTTTGCCTCTGCGGGGGACGATGGCGACACGCTAGCACCGCCAGAAACAGATGATCCGTTGGAGAATTTTAACCGGATCCTTCGCATAGAAGAAGAGAAGGATGAAGAGGATTCTGATACAAGAAAGAGGACGGCCGCCTCTTCAGTATTGGGACTTTCTCCCTATCAACTATTCCCTCATAAGAGCATTCCCGCTCCCCTGGGAAGTTCAACTCCCTCAAATTTCCCTCCTCAAACAGGGATTGATTCCCTTGTTCCTCCCAAATTAGCGTCTAAAAGAGATAAGCCTAAAGTTAGTTTTACAGCCACATTACCTAATCCTAGGGTTAAAACAACCGGAACTCAAATGTCTCCGTCTCGACAAATCCCTCAATTTGGACCAGACACTACCGACGAGGAATTAAGATCCTTTATATTACCCTTACTCCAAACCTTGGCTGATAATTCAACCACACAGGCTAACGCCGTAGCTCAGAATGTAGCAATAAATAAAGCTATAGCTACTAGTTTGGATAAATTAGTTAGGGATCTACCCTCATTAATAAATAGAAGTACTATTCCTCAGACGGGAAAAGTCCCTATTGAACCGCCGGAAAGGTTAGCCTTTATGGGAACGTCTAGCGATAATGACACAGAATTCTTAGCTACCTTTGAGGAGTATGCAAAATTTCACAAGCTTTCAAATGAAGAAAGGTTAGCTGCATTGCCTCTCCTCTTACAAGGGCATGCCAGGTATTGGTACAGGGACCTTATCCGTCAATATGACGATATTTGTAATTCAAACCCTGCCCATCCTCATTTAGCTTGGAAAACATTTAAAAGGCACTTTAAGGCTCAATTTAGAGACTCTGAAGCTGACTCTTAACTTAAAATAGAGATTTCTCAAAGGAGTCAGAAAGATAAGGAATCTGTAGAGAGGATTTTTTCGGGGAGGTTATGAAGTAAAATTTAGGGATGACCCATCCTCTTTCCTAAAAGGAATTAGTTCCTATTATTAAGAGCAATTTAAATGATGAACTAAGAACTCCTCTCCTTTTCTTGCAATTTACTACAATGGAACAACTAAGGAATTGCAGTAAAACAATTGAAAAGGATATCTAAGTTAGGAAAAAGAATGCCGAAAAAAGGGAAAAGAGGAGATCACCCCCTAAACCTAAGGTTACAGCTGAGTCCTCTTGCCCAGCAAGCAGGGGCTCCGCCCATAGTTATTGTTCCCCCGGGCATTGTCAAAGCCCTTGCAATCCTCCTACTTCTCCTAAATGGGAATATCCCTTACAACCTTTAGACTCTAGAGCCAAAGCTAAGGCTAACAACTCCAATAGGGGTCAAAGCTCCTATACGAGATATACTAATCAAAGATCAAAATCTCCTGGTCGTCAATTGGCCTTATCCTACCCATCTACACGCACTATCACGTGTTTCAATTGTCAGAAACCAGGTCCTCTGGCACCCGACTGTCATGAAAAAAAGATTAGCAAGTCGGGGGAAGCCCAGACGGGAGAGGTCCCTCGTGGTCCCTCTAATATAGAGGATATGTTAGCTCGAGTAGGAAGACCGAAAAACATTACAACACTTGACCTTAAATCAGGGTATTGGCAAGTGGAAATGCATCCTAAGAGTAGAGAAAAAACTGCTTTTGTGACTCATATGGGAAAGTACGAGTTCAACGTACTCCCTTTTGGGCTGTGTAACGCCCCTAGCTCTTTCCAGCGTTTAATTGACGAAATTTTTAGAGACGCAGATTACTTCCAATTAATTGACTATTTATATGATTTAATCTCGCTTAGGGAAGATTGGGACCAACACTTAACGTGTTTAGAATATGTCCTAAATAGATTAAAGGAAGCGGGTCTCACCCTTCAGTTGAAGAAATGTCGTTTCGCTCAAAAAGAAGCTACCATATTCGGTCACATAGTCAATGAAAAAGGAGTGCACATAGATCCTTCTAAGGTACAGCAACAGGCGTTCGAAAAGATAAAGGAAGAAGTATGTAAGGCTCATGCCTTAGCTTCCTTTAGAAGGGATTCCCCGTGCATTTTAACTACTGACGCTAGTGATGCAGGGTTAGGTGCTCTTCTTTCCCAAATACAAGATGGTGTAGAAGTTCCTAAAGCTTATGCTAGTACAGGACTTAAAGACGCGGAAACATGGTACTCCACTAGCGAGAAAGAGTGTTTAGCCATTTGTTGGGCGGTTAAGAAGTTTAGGCCCTTTCTAGAAGGTAATAAATTCACTGTCCTCACTGACCTTCAGGCTGTACAGTGGTTATTTAATATCAGGGAACCAAATTCTCGACTAGTTAAATGGGCTATGTACCTTCAAACATTCGATTTTACAATTATGCATAAAAAAGGAGTAGAAAACGTAGAAGTTGACGCTTTGTCGAGGGCCCCGATAAACGTTTTAAGCATTAACTTTAGCTCCTCTACTTCTAATTCTACTAGTAATGTGGATCCAACTAGTAGTAGCCCAAGTACAAATACTACCAGTAGTAGTAGTACGTCCTCTAGCGATTCTGTCAAAGGTCGTATACGTCCCCGAGGTCTAGAACCTTATATTCTGTGTTTACATTTGAAGATGTAAGAAAAAACCAACGGGAAGACCCTTTTGCTTCCCCTATTATTAATTCCTTGCAAGGACCTAACCCAGTTAGGCATAAACTATTTGAATTAAAAATCAATCTTCTCTATAGAAGACCTTACAGGAACTATCCTGAAAAAATTTATTTACCTCCTCGTTTAAGGCTAGAAGCCATGAGGTTATTACATGACCACCCACTATCAGCAAACAGGGCCAAAGATAAGACCCTTAGCAAAGTGACATATAGATATTGGTGACCTACTATAGTTAGTGATGTCCAGGATTATGTTAGATGATGCACGTTATGCCAACAATTTAAGGCTAGAAACAGGAAAAAGCCAGGGCTAATGCAACCCTCAGAAATAACAAGTCCTTGGGACCAAATCAGTGTCGACATAATGGGACCTTTCCCTTCCAGTAGACACCACTATAAATATTTAATAGTCTTTGTCGATTACATGACTAAATTTGAGGAAATGATTCCACTAAAAACTATTACTGCTAAGACCTGTGTACAGGCTTTTAAGTCTATTATTACTAGGTGGGGAGCACCGAAAGCTATTCTTAGTGATAGAGGGGTACAGTTTACTTCAAAACTTTGGCTGCAAACTTGCAGAGCATTTCGAATTAACCCAAAGTTTACCACCCCCTTTACTCCCAAGGGAAATCCCACTGAAAGAGTAAATAGAGTAATAGGCGAGTTAATATCGTTTTATGTAGGGAATCACCATGATAGATGGGATGAATCCCTTGACCTTCTTCAGTTCGCAATAAATTCCGCACCCCATGATACGACGGGAAGATCCCCTTTCTTTTTGAACTTAGGGCGGGAGCCACGTCTCCCTTGGGATTTAGATATTGAAGAACCCATTCAGGACAATGGTGACCCTAGTCGTAGTAAGGCCTTGAAAGTTCTTAAGGAACAATTAGCATTCAGTAATGAATTGTCTAAGCTAGCTAAAGCACACCAGAAGAAATACTATGACGTCCGCCATGACCCTTTAGAGTTTGAGGTAGGAACTTTAGTATGGATGGAAACTCATCCTTTATCCAGTACGACAGGTCAGCTTATGAAAAAGCTTAGTCCTAAATGGGCAGGTCCCTTTAAAATAGTAGCAAAACATTCTCCCGTTGTCTACGAGTTAGAAGACGCTAACTCAGGGCAAAATGTAGGGAAAGTTAATCTAGAGCATCTGAAACTCTTCTGTACTAACGTAGCTGTCTTCGACAATACCGAAAATGCCCCCACCTCTCAATCGAACGTTGCAGATGATCCTGAGTCTAGTCCCGCAACTAATGGTGGTACCGCGGCCCACCATCTTACGGAGACTTCCTCAACCACGTCATCGGAATCATCATCATCTTCTACGTCACCGTCACCGCCTCAGGACGGTCAGGAAATCAATCAACCGATTATTCCTGTTATGCCAGATGTCCTTCAAATCTCGACATCAACTACTCTAGAATATCAAGCAGCGGATCAACAGATCCCTCCTGCAGTTCGAGATGATTCACATCAACCTACAGATTCTGATAGTGAACCGGGCATGGCCCTTTTCGAAGACCCACCTCTCCTCCTTTTTACCTATCATGATATGAGGGATTTTCAGCTCGATCATCCCTCAAACGAGAGTCCGCCTTCTGCGGCAGGGGAGGCTTCCCCGTCTGATCAAGAATCAGTCGAGGAACCAGAGCTACATAAGTCAACGTCCACTTTTTCAGAAGAAATTCGAACACCGGAAGACAAATCACCGTCTTCTGAACCATCAGTCACGGAACCGGCGTTACAGCATTCTCCCTCTTCTGGTTTTTCGGAGGAAATAGTACCTCCTGAACAGATTTCTACGCTTACAGAAGAAACATCAACCCATGAACAGATTCCTCAATCGCAATCCCAATCGCTGCCTGCATCTCATAGTTCTTCGACCGCGTTGTCGGAGTCCATGAGAACTCCTCGTTTAAATAGGGCTACATTACCCGATATTTATCTAGAACCTTTAAAATTGGGATGGCGACGAGAGGTATGTAAGAGGGCGACGGTTCAGCCCGGAGGTTGTAATGGAGCAGCCGCCCCTCCAACGCCGTCTGCTTCATTTATCTTTTTTATATTTATGTTTCTAATTTCTAACAAGAGTGGCGCCTTAAGCTCCACTAACGTTCTGTAAAAAACTTAAAAGAAAAAACAAATTGGCGGGGATAAAAACCCCCGCCGCCACTGTAACAGTAGCTCAGTCTACGCATTCCGTCTGCAGGTCGAGACGTGTTTTGTTTTCGGAATAAAAATATAGTTCAAGTACTACGGCGTTTTATTGACAACCATGGACTATCTGGTAAATACTTAGTCATGATCAATAAGATCTTTAAGCGGGTAACCTGGGAACCTTAAATTGTTAGTTTCCTTTAAATTCTTTGTGGAATCGTGAAGTTAGGCCCCTTTTCCTACTTTTAAAACTTTACGGTTACATAAGTGGCGACCTTGCCAGGACCCGTTAGACTGACCCCGTCCCCCACCATCACCAAGAAGTCCAAGCGGACTTAATCCCTACGAGAGAAACCTTGGAGCAATACGAGGCGGCCCTAAACTGGACCCCTCCAGAACCTCTTGCGGCGGCCTTCATGCCGACCGCCGTGCCTCCGCCATCTGCTGCCGCAACCGCCGTTCCCGAAATGCGAATCCGATTATCCGATTTTGGTCGGGTGTCGCCAGTGGCGAACATCGTAGCCGAAAATCCGCCGTTGGGACGAGGGCGAGAAACCCATCCCAACGTCATGCCACCGTTTGGACGAGGTCGAGGAAATCGACCCGCTGAGATGCCACCACTGGGACGAGGCCGTGGTCGAGGGCTCGGGCTCCCCCTGTTCCGCCCTGTTGACACCACGGAAGTGCGCCCAGCTGCTACCTCGGATAGCGGACAAGGAGCCTCCGCCGCGACTCCACCACCCGCAGCTTCCGCAAGCCGCCCAACCAGCGCCGCGCCGCCCAATATGGTACCGGACGAGCGGTATACCTTGTGTCGCCGGTGCCAAATAGGGCGCCATCATGAGAAGAATTGTTTCAAGCCCCGGCCAAAGAGAACCGAGGCCTACAAGGCTCGCCATCGGAATCGCGCAAAGAGAAGAGGTGAAGCCTCACCCACCGGAAGGACTCAGGACTCCCCCGCGTCCGACGCCCCTTGAGCGGACGCCTTTTTCTGGGGGGGGGAGAGTGTAATGGAGCAGCCGCCCCTCCAACGCCGTCTGCTTCATTTATCTTTTTTATATTTATGTTTCTAATTTCTAACAAGAGTGGCGCCTTAAGCTCCACTAACGTTCTGTAAAAAACTTAAAAGAAAAAACAAATTGGCGGGGATAAAAACCCCCGCCGCCACTGTAACAGTAGCTCAGTCTACGCATTCCGTCTGCAGGTCGAGACGTGTTTTGTTTTCGGAATAAAAATATAGTTCAAGTACTACGGCGTTTTATTGACAACCATGGACTATCTGGTAAATACTTAGTCATGATCAATAAGATCTTTAAGCGGGTAACCTGGGAACCTTAAATTGTTAGTTTCCTTTAAATTCTTTGTGGAATCGTGAAGTTAGGCCCCTTTTCCTACTTTTAAAACTTTACGGGTAATGAAGTTGATATCTACTATCGACCTCCTGATAATAAAAGGTTAAGGTCACCTTATGAGGTCCAAGTTTACCTTAATAATAATAACGTCCCGAACCTAAAAAGGGAATATTTCTGTTTTTCCCGAGAGCCAATCTCTGTTTTCCCATGGGAATTTATCTCCCAAGCAAATAAGAGGACTAACTAATATTGCATACGACTAACTAATATTGCATACTTTCAGATGGCTTCAAACTCCTCTAGTCCACTTTGGGAATTTGGCCTCCCAAAAGGGTTGAAAATAAAACAAAGGAGTCAACCAAAAACACTTAGCAAAACGGAGCAATCCGTAAAGGCTCGTTTACATGTGCGCGAGAAATGGAAAAGTCGAACCGTAAAGCGGAGAGATGAGGCGTATTGGGGTTTGCGTTTCCTAGGCGTACCGTTTACAAACAAGCGAGAACTTTTTAAGTCGCGCTTGTTGCTCATAGATGAAGCGGGTGTTCCGAAGAAGCTCCGATCTGCCGTGGTAGATTTTTCAGCTCATGTTTGCTTGTCGCAAAGAGTCCAATAATAGCCAAGGACCGAATATCGTTTGATATTTTTGCGTTTGTTTATCTCGCGAAATAGGCCTAAGCACCACCATTGAGAATGTTTTTAGAAGAATGAAAAGAACAAGATAAAATTTTTAAAATACGTGTAATCACATTGCCTCATCCTTTCAAGTTAGACAATTAATTCAACATTATTCTCAAGTTCAAGTAGAGATAATATACGCACCTTGACAAATTATATCAAATAACGGTCCAAAGTGCGAAAATGGCCTTCTTTGTTTCTATTTCTCCATATAGGATGTACCCACCAACGACGTTCCATTCTAATTTTCTGGGTTTTTTTTGTTATAAATGTCGAATGTTTTTCAAAAGCAATAGTTTCTTTTTAAGCAGAAGCAAACTAACGACAGTCGACGCCATTTTAGTTCTTTACTTTCGACTGAAAGGCAACTCTGCAATCTAGGCTCATGCTACCGCCCAGCTCGTATGTAAACGAAGGAGCGGGTGGAGAAGCGGGAACAAACGCTTTGGCAGATGCGATTTTTTTAGGCGCGAGAAAAAGATTCGACTTTCAACTTCTACTTTCCGCTTTAAGCTTAATTCTCGCGCACATGTAAACGAGCCTTAAGGATTTTGGAAAGGTATTGCCCAAAAGATACAAGGGTATCGGTGAGGGGGGGGGCAAAAAAATTCATCCCCCTTTGCTGCCCGCGGGTATCGAGGCTTACCATTCTCTTGCATTTCAGAAAAGTCATGCCTTTTCAAAGTTCGCGCATCACCCAATTGTGTCAGAAGCTCAGATGTTGGAGATCATTTGGTAAACCTTCTAAGTCGAAGAGTTGGTAGCGAAAGGCATACAATTTTGGGGGGAAAATTCCATTTTAAAGACAGGATGAAATGTCCTTAAGTGCTGCCAACATTCAAAATCCGGAAGAAGGTAAAATAACTATCATAATCACATATATAAGCGCTACCTAGGTACGAAAATTTTGTTTTTGCTACACTGCACCCCTGGCAACAATGCTATCTTAAAATGTGAAAAAAAGCATTTCATTATATTTTTAATAGGGTTCAGGCAGCAAATGAGCTTCATGGGGTGATGCAAGTCCGATTCTAAAATATTTATTGAGATATTTGGAAAAAGAAAATCCCCAAGAAAAGGCACTTATTTCATTGGTAACACGGAAACGAATGACGTTAGTACGAGATATATTCCTTCGCATTTTTACACTTTAAAGGCTCAATGAAGTAAACGAATTTATCTTGAAAGTTTCATTTTATCAATGTTTTACTTTTAAATAAGCGTTGTGTAATCATTTTATTTTCGCTTTTACAAGCGCTCAAAATTAATACACGAGATATTTATCTGCTAGTTTTGGTTTTTGACTTCCGTTCAAATAAGATTGGAAACATTCAATTTATTTTCGGACACCCCTTTTAAAAATCGGGTGTACGTCTTATGAGCAGCTCCCTGTAGAGCAGTTCTCGAAATAGCAGCCGCGATTACAAAAATAACAGCGGAGTTTTTCAAAACTGCTGTTTTAGAATTAGCGGCTGCTGTTTTAAAAATAGTGGCTGGTGTTTTAAAAATTGGGGCTGCTATTTTGGGAAATGAGTTTCGAGAATTTCTTAACAATAGAGTTATATTCGTTGGTTTCAAATACTACCTTTTCCTTGATCATTTAATCAGGAATGTGACCTAATAAAACATCAAGTTTTTAAATTGTTTACTTTAAAAAAAATACATTTAGGCCTCGATATTAGCACTTAGCTTTGTGTAAAAGCGTGAGTAAATTTGGAAAACAATACAGTTAAATTTTCTGTGACAATTTAATCAGTAATGTGGCCTACTAACGGATCGTGTTTTTGAAGTACACTTAAATATTGTACTTTTCTTAAGGCAGTATCAGTTTACAACTCTCATACCAGGATAGAAAAAGAACTCGGGAAAGGTTGTTTTATTTCGGAAGTAGATAATTGTAAACAGTAATTTTTTGGAAATGGCGTAACATTGTTACACCATTTCCAAAATATTACTAACATAAGTCTAACCAAACGAAACAAAACCTAACCTAACCTAACCTGACCTAATACTATTTCGTTGAAATAATCAACTTTAACCCAACCAAATTATCCATATCTGACCTAGTTCTTTTTAAGTTCATATAACCCAGCTGGGCCAGCTTACACCAGAATAAACAACTATAGTTTTTCGCATATCTGTTTTTCCGCTTTTTAGAGAACTGCTGTAACGGTACGCCGAGTTTACGAGAACCACCGTATTGGTAATTGCTGTAATGGGTAAACTGCCATTTCGGGAACCGTTATTTAGAGAACTGTTGTTATGAGGACCGTTATTATGAAATCCGTTCATAAGATAACTGCTCATGTGAAGGCTTTCCTAAAAATCAGACAGAATTCATCATCTCAATTATTTCTAGTTTGACCGTTATAAAAATGAAAACATCCTTACGGATGTAAAAATGCACTTAGTGCCATTGGTGCAATTTTTTTTAAAAAAGAGGTCATTTTAGTAACGCCTCTGCGGGATGAGGCTACAATTTCCATGCACACGTAACTTAAACCTTTTTAAACTTATACCTTTGTGAAAATGAGTATCTCTATTTAAAATTATTTACAATTTAGACATGGACGTCCTTTACTTGTCAGAAGAATTTCTGAAAAAGTAAAAACATTATTGTTATTTTCTCTCAGCGGTGCCACAAGGTGTTTCTTAACTTACAGGGGTATACAAGAGGCAACCGTATTTAGGTTCGAAAATGGGGGAGTGGGAATAGATTGGTCCTCGTGGAAATCGGTTTTAACAGTTCAAAACTGAAAAATTTGCCGTCCCCCCCCTGAAAATTTGAAGGTTCTCAAATATTTTACCACGATTTTCAAGCCAAAAGAGCCAGAGACTATTAGCCCCTGTAAATTATACAAAATTCCTTTAATTTCAATGTTATTAAATTATGATGCCATATCTGCTAGACAATTTAAATCTAGGCCTGTAATTTTATTATTACTCAAAATAGATTAAATTCTTTAAACTTAAATTCTAAACTTTTTTAAAGGGGGACGGCAAATCTGCCTTGGCCAATGTAAAATAAAAAATCCCAGCGACGCCACATAAACTCGAAATTACGTTTACTTTGTGTTATAAGAAAATTATTTTCTAGTGACCGTGCAGCTGAATTGGCAAATTTAAAAATTAAAATACTGAAAACAATAAGTGGAAATGGAAACTTGCCGAATGAATATGAAATTAACAATCCAGAAAACGATTTTAAACCAATAACTTTGTGGACAAAACAAGTTATTGTTCATTTAAACCCGAACGCTGTAGTTCAATATAGGGAGGAAAAAATTATTCCAGAAGAAATTATTTTATAAATTTGTTCTCTTAACTTCGTCCCGTAGAGCCATCAGAAAATCTCGGAAATTAAATCGCGTTTACACTAAGCACTTTGAAACCTCCTTCAGCCTTTATTGGAAAGGTTCATTATTGGCATTTAAAATTTTTGTCAAATCCACAAGTGTACTTTAAAAAAATAACTATTATTTTCATAAATGAATTGGCATTTCAAAAATATTCAAAACAGATTCAAAGTGTACACGTATCTTAAAACCATATAATCATTTATGTCCTCGTTGTTAATTTTATGTCTCTATTTCCGTTCCTGTATAATAAATTGTGTCTATTATTATTTTAACAGGAACGCCAAAGAATTTCATCACAGGACAATTAAAACTTTTTTGTTCATTTCTTTATTTGAAAAAATGAGTTATGAAGAAATAAAGATGAATTATTTTGGTTTATTTGCTTTGACCCTCTCTAAAAAGATCACTCCCCTACTGGCCACAAAATGGTAAAGCATCACACATTCCCTGCATGATAATATTCACTTGAGATCCGGTGTCTATCTTGAACGTCGTGGCTTTGTTATAGAGGTTGATCATGGAGGGTGATTTTTGCTTGCTGCACGTTTAATTTTTCTAATTTTTCTTTCCATCTTTTCAAATACATTATTTTTTCCTCTTCTTCACTCAGTATGGAACTGCAGATCAATTAGGTAAAGTTAACATTCGTACATGATTATACGGTTCACAGACTAGGAGGATTCATAATCATCCATTCTTGGATTCCCAATCCTCATAGTCTCAAGGCTACTTATACCTCATTGATATAGTTTGCGCAATTTTCTCTGGGTCTGAAGTTTCGTCAGTTTTAAAATTTCGGTGATGCTCTGTAACCTCTTCCCATTGAAGATTTAGTCTCGGTGAATTATTTCCAGCTCGACCGATCACTGCGATCAAGGCCAAACGTCGCGAACTGTCTTATATAACTCTCATCGCCGATTTACGTGCCCAATCATCCGCTGTTACTAACACTAACTTTTCTAGGTCTGCTTCTCACTGTCTAGCGCACCCTGATGCTGACATAGCTACGTCTGGAACGCCACCTCCCGCTCCATTTCCGTTTCCGTTACTCCTACAACATCCAAACCGGAAGCGCTGTTTTCGTCCTTCTTCGACTCTTATGTGGCCAATGCCACGACTCCAGCCGATTTTCGTGCCGTCGGCATCTTGGTGCTAGCGGGCGACCCGAGTGTACTCAATGAACTAAACGACTGCTTATCTTCTCGTTTCCCACCGAAACCTGTCCCAGCCTCACGCCGAGCCGCTGGTCAGGTAAGCGCTAGAATTAAAAAGAGGCATCGGTTTGCCTAATTTTTTTAGTCCCTTTACAAGTTGAACCAAAAGAAGCTTTCTAAGCTCATTCTTGACCCGCACGAAGATAACCCCGTGCAACCCAGTGAGATCGACATCGCAGGTATGTTTGGAGATCTATTCTCTTCACCGTCCCCACCTGATTCCAAGCCATTCATTCCGAAACCATCTAACGTTCATACATACTTTACGATCTGTGTTGCGAAAATTTCGCAAACACTTTCGCGTCAAAAAACGTCATCCCCTGGTCCTGATCATTTAACACTTAAGGATTTCCGTTCACTTCGCGTTGAGGACCTCGCGTTCATATTTAACGTGTTATTCTACTTAAAAGACTTACCCCTATCTTTGAAGCAGTGTCGGACGGTCCTTATCCCTAAAACCGGTGACTTTTCACGTGGCACTAACTTGAGGCCGATAACTTTACTATCACTTCTAGTTCGGTTGTTTCACAACATTCTCGCCGGTCGCCTCCGTTTCGCGTTAAATCTTAATCCGGCTCAGCAAGCATTTGTTTCGGCTGACGGCGCAATTAAACACTATCTGAGCTTTTTTATAACTCTTTCCTTAGCTCAATTATGTTTGGAAGTGATATCGGTCTGTTATAAATGAAAAATGTGTAAAAGACATGGTAATTTTGATATTATTTCTAAAAACCAAAAATAATTGGGTCTAATTCGGGAAACAACAGATGATAGTTTTTGATTTACCGACTGGGAAAGATGGCCTTGATAAACAAAATTTTGAGCAGCCTGATTTATAACTTAACCGTGTAGAGAACAAATTGAGAACTTTATATTTGGTTTTTTAACAATATTTTCATTGAATTTGTTTGTTTTCTAAAAATATTTTCATTGAATTTGTTAGTTCTTTGTTGTTTGTGAATATGGTTATATTCCGAGTTAAAAAAAGGCCCAAGGAAAATTTATTATCAAGATTCCCACTAAATAATATAAATTGTACAGGTAAACGGGCATTTCATATCTTAACAGCAGTTTGGAAGGCCGGTGCATGATTGCTTGTGCCGTTACTGTCACTTAAAGCCACACATAAGAGATTTTCTTGAAATATTTTGAAATTTTCCCTTTTTTTGGTTTTTACTAAGCTTGATAGTACGTAATTTCTATGAAATTCGCACCTCTGACTAAAATTCTTCGCAAGGTAAAAAGAAACGAAAAAAACATTATTTGAGGTTTCCTAGGGGCAAAAAACTTATCGTAAACGCAGTGGTAACTACAGGGGAGCAGAACCCGAAAATTGCTTTTGGGGGCCATTTCGAAATTTAGTGTCCTATAATTTTACAAATCATCAAATAAAGTTCAATATTTCTGAATTTTCAGACTAATTATTTGTTGATGTTTCAAACGCAGAAATAGTGATATCTCATTTGGGTAGATCAAAAATCGAGGAGCTGACTTTGCTCGCTCGCTAATTGTTTATCCTCAATTTCATTTAAATATCTAAGCCCATAGATTGAACTGCATTATATCATAGGCCTTTAAAATATGTTTAGTTATAAAAAAGAGTTTTGAAAATCTGCAGGGGCGATCACTTGGAAATATTTTGGAGTGAAATTAAAATTTTGGAAAACAGTATCAGAGTGACCGGATAATGTATTATCTGAGATTTGAGCAGAGAGCAAAGTTCGTGGAGCTCGCTTTGCTCGCTCCGACTATAACTTTAATGGAATTCAAACAAAGTAGTTTTCTAATATCTATAACAATGACTCTTGTCAAAATAATTCGAGTCATTGTCAAGACTATGGTCTTACTAGCGTCCGCTGTCCTATTTCTCGGCCTGTCTGTGGGTACTGCTGTAAAGCCCATACTTATGCCCAACGCACTTCAGATGATAATCCTACCTGCTTTAACTGCTGGGATCACAATCGCCGTCATCGTGCCTCTTTTGATGTCTACCACGAAACCAATGACCACCGGTGCGAAGTTTACATTCGACAAGTCAGGCTTTATCATTCGCGGCTTTGCTACTAATTCCTCTGTTTTTTTACCTCGTTTTATCATGGCTACTTCACATGTTAATAACCTTGCTGCTACTTTAGTTTATCCCGTCTCTGGTGTGGCTTCGTGCCCAGCCTGTGTGTGGGTTTTTGCGGACCACAACTTGTGGTCCACAAGTCGTGGCACGCTCATGTTTTGTCGCACGGTATAGCTCCCGCTGCTCTACTTTATATTTGTCGGGCTTCGTTTCGGAGGATCTTCGGGGTTTCGGTACACGCGTCATCGTGCACCTCTTCGGCTGCGTCCGTTGTCTCGGTTGTGGACACCGCGTCTAACTGTACACTCAACGCGCACAGTTGCGAGTGGTGCCCATTTACCTGCGTGACGTTACGAGGGCTCGGCGTACATCAACACTTTAAACACCCTTCCGAGTACGTGCTTAAGCATCACCGCAGCGCGAATTACCGATATTGGCATGTAGACGAATAGCGCATTAGCAGTTCTTGAAAGCTTCCTCCCTGCTACCTCGTCCAACATCAACCAGCTACTATCTACACAATTTACCTCGCGGCCAATCACAGCCATTAAGGCCAAGAGACTAGACCCGGCTTACTGGACACTCGTCTCAACCCTTAGAACTGAACAATTACTAACCTCTTCTCCTACTAATAGATCTACTTCAGGATCGATTGACTCTTCTCCCGAATTAGTTCTTCCTGCTGTACTGGTGCCTGAAGCCTCCCACGAGCCACCTGAGAATCAATTCCTAGCCTGGTTTGAAGCCTATGTTGCCGACGAGTCCACCCCCGCTGACTTTCTTCAGGTAGGTCCGGCGAAGATGGTGGAGAATTTATTAAACTTTGTGATTCTTGATATTGGCTGCTCATGGTTGGTTGGTTCGATTGGTAGAATCTATTTGCCGATGTCCGAGCTTTTATACGAAAATTTAAAGCCATTTTTAGAATACAGGTCCAAGCATGTTTTTTGTTTTTAAAATTTTTTTTTGTTACCTGTCACAGAGACCTTTTTTATAACACTCCCTCCTTTGAGAGGTTTAAAAAAACACAAGCTCATTTTACTTTCATTAATTGTTTTTATATTATATAAGACGACCTAACTTGAATTATTTAAAACACGCCTAATCAAGTTTTGCATACGAAAAAAACTTGGACCTCAGGCTAGATAGAGATTTCTAATTTTATAAATATATAAGTAATAAACTTTTGCTATTTATCGAAAGTAGTTTTTAAGAATCTTGAGAGCATTTCCTAATAAACTCTTCTAATATTAAATTTGACCTCGATAATTTAGTATAACAAGGTATTACGATTGGATACGGTTCGGGACCAAAATGCAACAGTTTCGCCCTCCGACCCCGTTGCAGACGACGGAGAGCTGAACTTTGAAATTTTGCTGTGAATATGTTCAGCCCGTACACTTCAGCCCTCTCCGCCGTCTACGTCACCTTCTTCTTCTTCCTTCTCCCCCCTTTCTTTATGATTTTAAAACTATAACAAGTTGGGAAAACCAAAATATTACCTCTCCGTGTCGAGAAGATTATATAAACTTAAGTATCCAATGAAAACGTCGACCTTTTTGCCCTCATCCTTTCCCGCGCTTTGCGCTTCCGCATTTCATCCTTACTCTCAACATTATCTTCCTTCATTTTACATAAAAAAATCAAATACAAAAAGAAGCGGCAAAAACCTGCTGGCTCTATACAACCACTTAATTTGACTTAATATCCAATTTCCAACAACAATAATATACCGGTAGTTTAATTGACAACCTACTAGCATCGAAATTCTCATAAAGAATGGCTCCCGCGGATAAAAATGGGCAATTTTCAACTAGGTGGGCGCTATCTCATTAGATTTGAAAAACATAATTTGTCTTTTTTACCAATGCCTAACCGTTTGGATTTTTTTAAAGCAATCTTAGCACCAAAAAATATTTTTTGATACAAAATAAATGTTTTATATTCTTATTAAGAATAAAACAAGAGGATAAAAAAGGTCTGTCCTCACGTAATTTTTTTAAGCTTTTATCATGATTACTCTATACAACAGTAACAAGGATTCAATGGAATAGGGTGATGGAACATACCTTCTTAAACATGTAAGTTTTAATTAAAAAAAGTTTCAATATCTGCGCATTCAGTCAAGTGATTAACCTTGTTCTTATCGATACTTTTTAGGTCTTGGTTAAATCCAAGACGCGTTTTGATTAATATATAAATGTAGTAAAGCTGAATTAAAAAGTAAACACCAAATTTGTAATGTTAATATCAAAAGATGTTCTTGGAAAATTAATATGAGACAGAGCTTTATAGCTACACAACTACTTAAAGAATCGTAATGCCGAAAAATATTTAAAATATTTCCATTTAATACTCTGCAAAAAGGAAATGTTATCGTTTTGTAAGAGATCTTATCATCCTACTCGCTTTATATTAACTTTGATGTGCGTGTAGTGTTTCGATTCGGATGCAATCTTCATTACTCGTTCTATATAAACTCTCACTTGTGTCATTACATAGAAATAAGTTTATCTTAAATAATTAATTAAATATAAATGATATTAATTATTTTAATCGCCAGTAAATAACTTTAAAAATAGTTAAATCGTTTAAAATAATGTTGTTCCTATTATCTTTCGAAACATTGCTAATATTGACGTTTAAAGTGAAGGGTACCCCTCTTGCCCGCTTTCTTCAAATTTTGTGGTATATATACGATTCGTTTCCATTACAATTATAGATAAAAACGCATTCGCGTGAACCGATGGTGGAAGCCCTGCCATTGGGAGTCTAGACGTTTCTCGTAACCCTAGCCGATCGCCGCGTATATCTTAAAACCAAACGATAACGATGGAGAAGAAGCCGGTATGGACAAAGACCTGAAGATGGTGGTGTCAATGTGGGATTGACGAAGAACAGAAGATGGTGGTGCTTACGAGCCAGCAAGTACAGGCTAGTGTCCATGTGGGATGGACAAAGACTAGCAGATTGTGGTCCTTAGAAGCCAGTTAGTAAAGACTGGTGTTGGCAGATGAATGGCCAAATTTCCGTGAACCGCGAACGCGTTCCGGAAATCGGGTATTTGTGTGCTCCGATTTGTAAACTGCGAACGCGGTCACGTGAGGTCTGACAGACACACAGACAGACACGTCTAGTCTAATACCTCTCCGTGACGTCATCGCCACTCGGAGAGGTAAAAAATGTCGTTCCCAAACTCTACTCGACTACCCTGCCTGTCTTTTATAAAAATTCATTCGGCAGCGTTTATCCTCCGACGAGCTACTCTCCAGTCGGCCAGCGTGGACATATATAGTCCGGTCGAGATACCGTGATCGAACCTCACGGTATCAAAATTTTGTTGACTGGGGTAGGCGTCATGCTGCCGATGGACAGCTACGATCGCATTGTCGGCCGTAGCAGCTTAACGGCCCAAGGGCTGTTCGTCGCCGAGGGCACGATAGTTATGTTTATTAGCTTTTTTATAACGCCAAAAATATAATATTTCTTAACAATAATAGACGGCGACTATCGTGGCCCCCTGGAAGTGGTCGTCGCGAATGTAGGGGGGACCCCCTACGTTGTCCGGCGGGGCGATTGGGTCGCCCAATTGATAGTCACACTGGTTCTATTATTAAGACCGGTGGAAGTAGAGGTAAATAATTTTTAATTTAGGATGTAACACGTTTTTATGTTGTTTCTAGACTCTGATCCCCACGTCTCGTGGGAGTGGGGGGTTCGGCTCCACCGGTGTCTAGGCACTTTTTTTTAATGGTGGTGGTTTTTTATGTAAATATTTTTTATTGTTTTACATATTCTTGTTACTCAATTATTTTATTGTATACATTATTACCCCGACCCCGACTGGTTTTTTTCGGGGATAACCTGCCCCCGACCCCGATTAAATTTTTACCCCGTACGAACACTAAATTCAATTACAAAATTTGAGAAGGAGAAATGCGATTAAAAAAATTAGGCCACGTTTTTTGGAAAAAACAATTATTGCGCTACAGTCTATTGAAAATCAGACCGATGAAGAATACCTTTTTGGAGCCCAGTTCCAAAAAACACTAGATTACCTGGAAGAGGCGACGAAGCAATTCGTAAGTACAAGTTGTCTGACCAAAGTAGTTTCATGGGCCTTGTGCCCCGTAACGCTCATTGGAGAAGATTTAAGAAATTGATTGGGTATGGGATGTCTTATAATTTAAGGTCGCTTTTTATTCATAATTTACCGGGCATAAGGTGTTTTCAAAGAAATTAGTAAAGGCGTCTAATTACGGGGTGTAAGATATAACTACGGTCAATGTGTAATACCTAACGTGAAAGGGACACACCTCAAGAGATAATGTTAAAATATTTTTGTCCACAGGGAGCCCACATGATGACCGAGGTGGATGAACCACCCGGCCCACAGGAAGAGGGAAGAGGAAGAGGAGGAGGAAGGGGCTCAAAAAGGGGCCGATTTTTTAGAAAATGAGCTATTTCAAAATTTTGTTTTGAATAAAAAAGCAGGCCTAGTAGCTTTTGTATTAAAAAAATTTACTTTTTATATTAAGAAAAACAAATTAATTTTTATATTAAGAAGAAAAAATGTCAATTTTTGGATTAAAAAAACCAAAAAATATTAGTTTTGGATTTTAAAAAATGTATAAGTTTTTGGATTTTAAAAAGTATATATTAGTTTTTGAATAAAATAAATAAATGAACCCTTAAAGAGAAAATTTTGTTTCTTGATTTTAAAATGGTTCGGCATAACTGGGGAACGGCGAAACTTCTTATTATAGAAAAATTTATGTATAGTTAAGGTTGCAAATATATGCATTACCTTACCATCTTGTTTTTATACCCCCAATTTCTCCCCCACTAGTCAGTGACTACTAAAAAAAATTGGGATAGGGGAGGCTCACTAGTCAGGCTGGCTACTAAAAAAAATATCCTTATGCAGAGCCCTGGTTCTAACTAAGAAATCCGTATTTACGTTCCGAGAGCGCATTAAGGCTTCTCAGGGAAGTCCGCACTTCTCTCGGAACTTCATACTTTTACTTCAATAGAATTTAATCAACTTAGAGGCACTTTTACTACAATGTAACCTAATTTAACCCAGGTTAAGCCGCACGGGTACTATCAAGTACCTCACTGCCTTCGATCCTCCAAGCAACGCCGCCTATATATACAAAACCCACGCGCGCTCTGGAAAAAAAAATGTAACTTCCTCGTTTTAGTCTTTTTAATCGTAACGCCCATTTTTAAGTCGATACTATTTATACGATTTTAAGAAATATAATTTTCCACGCAAATGTATTTTTGCCTAAAAACGAAGATGGGACGATGGTTAGAACAGCGCCACATCTACGGGATTTACGAGGTTTGTAGTGACGTCATACTTTTTCTTTTTGCGGCATTGCCTGTCGGTCGACTAGCAAACGAATTTTGATTTTCAATGGTTTCCATCCATAGAGCATCAAATTTTGCTCAAAATATTTAACATTTTAATTTTTTTCTCAACAATGTTTAAGCGCATATACGAGATACTCTGAACATAGCAATGGAAAATACTGTATTAACTTGTGGTAAGTAAATTTTCCCGTCAAATCATGCCAGAACTGTTAATTTTCCATTTTTTAGACCAACTGTAGGTACAAAGGCTTAACGTTTCTATTTTTAAAGGCAGATTCACTTTTCAAAATCCATTGCTTTTAACTGAAGGTAAATGGGAAGACAACACAAAGAATTGGCCTAACATCACAAAACAGAAAATTAAGAGCTACCTCCTCAATTCTATTGCCTGTGATAATCAACCTGCAAATGCAAGGAAATGTTTGGAAGCAGGAAACTATTTTGAAAGTGGATGGGTTGGAACTATTTATACCGCAAAATTAAATGATGCTTTAGTTGCTTGCCGAGGAGAAGTGGCTCGATCCCAGACACTATCGGAGAAGGACCACCATGTTGGAGCTCTGTTATTTAAAATTGAGTTTTGGAAAACCGAAGAGTTTAAGGGGCCATCATGTACTAGTCTCGAAAATAAATGGAATAATACTACCAAAAGGAAACTTGAGCCAGAGACGTTTACGGAAATTGCGTTTTTTAAAGATAATAATCACTTAAAAGACTCTGCTGCAACCGCAAAGGAAACTAAGTATTTTGACACCGCCATCTCCACCACCATCCCAAGAAAAACAGGACTTAGCGAAAATACCTGTTTACTAAATACACCAAGTCAAGATGTTGTACATGGAAGCCATGATGTGAAATGTGATAAACATCTTAATTCTAGTTTAATAGGATGTGCATCTTGCCAACAATTCTTTAAAACATTCGTTGAATTGGATAAAGAGAAAATTAAGACGTTGGAAAAAGCAACAGTGACTCAGAGTGACAGTTTTCTCTGGAAAGACTGTCGTGTAGTGCATATCTCCGCCTCCACAGCAAAAAATATACCAAAGCGCAGTACAACGTCACCAGAAAATTTCTTAACAAATCACGTGTTTTCAAAATTCCAAGGTAACAAAGCAACAAGGCATGGCAATGCGTTAGAACCTGTTGCTAGAAATGTTTATGAAGATTTATACGGAGTCAAGGTTGTCCTCGCTGGCATTGTGATTTCGAAGGAAGATCCATGGCTATCCGGCTAGCCCTGAAGGTTACATTGGCGATGATGAGTTATTAGAAGTTAAATGCCCAATTACCAATGAATTGGAAAAATTAATTGATAGTAATAAATACGACGTCAGGAAGAATGAAAATGGATAATATTATCTTCATCCAACTGGATAAAATGGATACTACCTACAAGTACAAATTCAACTTTACTGTATCAAGAGATCAACATGCCATTTCTTCGTTTTCACTAATTGTGGGAATGCACGAGTGACTATAAAATATAATGAATCATTTATGTTAGAGCACTTAAAAAAAATGCGCACAGTTTATGCCAACCACATGTTACCTTACTTAGTCATTTAATTTTCAAAAGGTAAATTGTATTACATAGTCTTAAAAACTTCCTTAAAAGTCAAAAGCAAGGGTGATTACGTGCAATAAATGTTACTTATAAAAACTGATTAATTTATTTAACAGAAATATTTCTAACATGTTGTATTCTTTTTGGAAAAATGTTTTCATCGGGGTTTAATAATTTAAATTAGGGTTTTACTATGGACTGTTTTAACATTAATTTAAAAAAATAAGGTTTTATTGCGGATTACTGGGATTAGTATCTTGAGTTACTTCAGTTGAGTGTTTTTTGCTGATGGATGGTTGTAAATTACACAATGCTGCACAAACGTTTATAATTTTATCTGCCTTCTTGTAGAAATGCAATGGTAGAATTGACTTCAAAATATTGTAACATTTGAGTTTCCCGATAACTCTTTCCACTACAATTCTTACTGTCGCAATTCTTCTTGTACGAGTTACTTCCCCTTCTTCTAAATGTTGTTTTTTATGTGTAAATGCTGGGATATTCAACTTCACTTTTATGAAATCTAAGTCATCCGATATTGTGAAACCACGATCAGCCATTACCTTTGTTACAGTTAGGAATAAATTGATTAGGTTTACCAAAAGTTAAAGAGTCTATTTACCTCATCACCAGGGCGAAGTAAACTAAACAGACCAGAATCCCTTGCGATAAAGTTATCACTTGCTCGACCTCCATAGCATCGTGACACATGCATTATGTATCCTGAAGGTGCGATGATAGTACAAAATTTTAGCGTATTGTGACTCTTGTAATTACTATATGTCAAAGCTCGAGCTCTCAGTTTCCGAGGTCTCTGAACAAAAACTTCAGTACAATCTATTAAACACGTAGTTCTTGGGTAGTTTGTTTTGATAGCAGTTGGGAGAGTACTTCTGATTGTCTCCCTGGATAGCCAACACACTGTTTCGCCAAGATGCTCGTGCATTATATTTAACCAAAATTTAAAAATTCTTCCTGCTAGTGATCCTGAAATATGAAATCTCCTACCCAAATCTTGAGAGTAATCCTACTTACTACAGCTCTTTTCCCTGGATTATAATCCTTTCTTTGTAGTGCTCGAATCCATTTACGTTTTTCTGTTTCAACTCGACGAAACACATGAAATCCGTATGGCACAAGGCAGGCACAACAACTTTTCACTAACGCTAAACCTTGGCTATCGTGATGTATATCACACTCAGAGGCTTTCCAAATTTTCAAATCTAAATCCGTACTTGTACAGCCTATAACAGCACAATACCTTCCTCGATTTTGCTCACTACGGGCCTAAATACATATTATTGCAGACGAACTTAGCCAGAGAAACATTTTTTTAGCGTCATTAATTCATAGATGGCGCTACCTTTCGATGACACGAAATGGCAGCGCCCTTAGAAAACCCACCGTAAATCCCGTATATTATTACAAAATTGCTTTCTTAGCTTAGAATCTAGTCGAATTTCATATTCATTTCGCGAAGTAGTCGCGTATATTGTTCGAGGTTACTTTCCTTAAATTTTACTTCGTCCGACGTTATATCTCCGCTTGGTTTTTTTAGGCCTTAGCGAAAGAACCAGACAGTGACCCCTTTTTATCTAATTTCTAAGAGGATGGTAGCGTCACTTTGCGAAAGTTTTAAAATGGTTTCCTTAATCGACGCCGTAATCGCGATCAGTTTATCGTTCTCCATTATGACGCCCTTTAAAAATATCGAGATTTTCCGGATATACGAGTTTCATTAATAACCTTAGAAAAATAGTGTGGGACACTATGGAACGTTCGAAGATAATATCGATTCAGCCACGTTCTTTCGCAAAAATCAAAGCAAGTATTCCGATCGATACGGTAGAGGAGCCTAAATTGTGATATCGCTTTGCGATTTTGACCGTTTCGGTGATGTTTTTGCCCGAAATTTATCAATAAGAATAGCCGCCGATGATTTAAATCCCCGTAACGTTTCTTTTCTATTCGCCTCAAAAACCGCCGGGCAATCGCAAAAAGTAATTACTTCTTGGAAAACAATTTGCCCATCAAGGAAGAGAAGTGCGTGGAATGCATATTTCATTTCGCGTTTGACTTTTCCAAAATCAACGAAACTTTAGTATCGAGTTACAAGGGTCTCTTAGAGTCAATGGGCGGCTCGCCTACGTCGTCGTGCGCTGCCGGCGCGTGAAGGGGATTCGGAAATTATTACTACAATCTCCTCGTGACTCTCGCAGTGGCCATTACGATGGCTAGAATGTACATGAACTTCGCTAAATTCGCGGATCTAAACCAGGTGAAATTTTTCAACGAACCTAGTATCGCAACTTTCCTTAAAAACTTTGCCAGCGAATTCGTCGGTATCGGAAATTTTAGTCTCGACCCGTTTTAGGAAAACTTTGACGATATATTCGATCCAAATAACGTCTTGTGGAATATATTGGTAAAATTGGTAGAGAACTTTAAGGGAATCGCTCGATTGGAGTTGGTACTTTCCAGTTCGGCTACTGTTAAACCAAAGACTCTTGTACGGACAACCAAAGAACTGCTGTAACATCAAAGAATAAACCAATTAGCAAATAGACATAAATTTAAAAATGAGTTAACATATGCATTCTGTTTTCAACAAAGTTATTTGACCCGAAATTACAGAGAACAAAGTGTAATTATAAAAATAGTTTTCAAGATTTTCTTCCTGTAATACGTTGTTAAATTTCATCACCACCTGGTACGAGGTTCCAAAATTGGTGAAGTAGCCCATCACGGCATAAAAATTTTCGTGCTGTCCATCTAAACAAGGTCGTGGTCACCGTATAAAATAGAGAAACCTAGAGATTTAGTAATTAAAATGGATATGGTTCCATGTAAACGATTACCATTTTTCACCTCAGAGCTACCAGCCATTGTTGAGAAAAGAAAATACATAGAGAAAAGACATAAAATAAGTTTCAATCAGTACTTAGCCAAATCAGAGTTAAAGCCGAGGAAGAAGAGAAAATATCTCTAGCGCAATAAAACTATCTAGAAAAGCAACTTTTAACAACATTATTCTTATGGTGGGTTTTACTCAGTATAATTTGTCCCAGACCTTCAGAAACACCTTATCTTATTTTATAATATAATTGCTTACGAAAAAGATATTCGCATTAAAAAATCAAGGAGCGCTTTCAGAGTTCAAACGAACATGGCAAATCTGGGACCCTATTCTCTAACTACATTTGGATCGTTCCAAATGATTTGGTTTTGGGGTCGATTCATCCCCAAATGACACTAATCGGTATTTTGTAACTCCAAATCCTTTTTTCATTTGGTTCAAACCCTATCCAAACATTTGGCCAGCCAAATGGCCATCTAAATCGTAATTTTCCCCTTTTTCACCCCGTTTGTGGCCGCCATTTTTCTTTAAGGGGAAAAAATTGAGAGTGGGTCCTTTTTCGTCGTCATTTTCATATTTTTTGAGTATTTGCACATGGCTGGATTTTAAATATAATATAAACTAGGTTCCAAGCTTTAATATAAGCCTAATTTCATAATTTTAAACCTTTTCATTGTCCTACAAACTATTTCTAAACTTGGCACCGTTGATTTTTGTCATTTATTAAAAAATATACTTTTTTGCCCCTCGTTTTAAGGCCCGATACTTGTCCATCTCGTAGCATCTAGTGACACTAAAAGTAACGATTTAATCTTATAAACAGACTACCATCATAAGCCCATATCTTAAATTAACCGATGTTGATATCAAAACTTAATTCAAATACCAATACCAATTTTTTTTAACTCAATGAATCTTCAATATCAACATCAAAAATTATATTCCATTCAAATTTCTCGCAACATTTCAAATTAACGACTAGAAATGTGCAAATGAAGTTCAAGCCGATTAATTGGGAAAATTGCTATATTGGTCACCGTTACCGATCACAGATAGAATTGCGTCCTTCAGTAGTCTTTATTATGCTTGTGAAATGGTAAGCGAAATCTGTGATTAAGGTTTAAAATAGACATGGGCAAAAAGTGCTTTATTCATATCAACTCGATTACCGAATATCTAAATTTGACCAAAATTAACAAAATATTCTGTTCATGATTAAAAATCTTGTTTAAAGCAGCAAGCCATCTAATCCTTATTTACCTTCTTTTTAAAAAAGTAGGTTGATACCTCTTTCAGTAGATGATTGATTGATATTTCAGTTTCATTGATTTTTTTTTGTTCAGTGTCCCTCCTCCGCCAACTAGAATCATATATATGGAATAGATAAAGAGGCCTTAGCACCTTCTGCCAGCTGTACTATCTTAGCACATTGGAGCCTAGCAATTTTTCGTTCTTGTACTGATTATATCCATAATTTACGTACTGTATTTTACTGACCATATACCCCGTTAAAACAAATTTAGCCAAAATGTGATGGTTGTATCGTTCCCAAGTTGTCGTTCAATGATGCACTTGCCATGGAAAGGAACGAACCTAACAGTGTCAATACTTTTGAAGGCCTTGTTCAAGCGCTAAACAAGGATCCCAAAGCGGAACAATACAGGTATGATACAAACATTCTTAATCGTAATCTTTTTTTGCAGGGCATTCTACCTGTGTGGAATACTTAGATTTTCGTATCATGGTATATGATGCAGCATTTTATGGCGGATATGAAATCAATCTTCTTAGATGGAACTTTCGAAGTTATTTTGAAGGCGGCCCACCAAAGCATTACGTCAACGATTTTTTCCCTTTGATCGCGATAGCAAGATTTTATTCTTATTATTTTTTTAAACACGTATTCCCTTTTGTGTACGCTTTCATGACCAGAAAAACAGTGGGGGCGTATGATGAGGTTCTTGATTTCTTATGCCGAGAATACCTCAATTTTCAGTCTACTGACATCATGACTGACTTTGAAATGGGAATTCAAAGGAGTTTGCATGATCATTTCCCTTTGCCGAGGCTACGTGGGTGTTGGTTCCACTACACACAGGTTATCGTTTTTAAATTCCATTTCAAAAGAAGAGAAAAATTCCAACCCCGTGAAAATTTCTTCAGGCGATTTATCGCAGAGTCGCCGCGAGCCCTTAACTTCACCGTCATTATAAGACAGAGAGGGACTTGCCACGGGAACAGAACAACATCCGCGATTTAATCAAAATGATGATGGTGTTGCCTCTTTTGCCAGCTGTCCAAATTCAAGAGGGAATGGACGTAATATGGGATGGCATTGGTAGACCCTTTCGTGACCATGCGGTAAAAATTTACAGAACGTTTTCGGTCGAGCTTTATTGCCATCTTTTGACAAATGTTTCATTTTTTTAGTTGACCTGAATAGTATCAATACTTAGGGTCGCTACGTTCAAGATTATTGGACAGATACCGTGACACCTTTCGTAATTTCCGTCCACGGGGTTCGAAGGCGAAAAAACAGCGATATGGAGTCTTTCCACGCTCAGTTGAACAGGGACTTCAGGGGTTATTTACAAGTAAATACGTGAAAAACTTTCAATTGCGATTCTTAAGCTAACGTTGTGTATATAAAACAAAAAATCTGATATCAATTGAAGACAGAGCGCGTAGAGACATTGAAATAGCAGAAGAGAGGACGTCCATTCGAACAGGGCATAACGCGTCCCTTCTAAATAACAAGCAAGTCGGGATAACACAAACAATGTAAATACTTTGGTAATGATAAACTTAAACCAATCCGAATTTTATAGTTGCCTAGCAATAGTAAATTATAAATGTTCAACAGTTCTTACGTCATGTAAGACATCTAATAAATGTCCTGATGTTGGAGAACCAGAAATTGGTTTCTAATATAAACATAAATTTAACCTTTAGCCATAATGGGGTCTGTTTCAGCTAGCTATATAAATGAACACTGTTTTGAATGTTGTTGAATCAGGCCTCTGGTTCTATATTCGAATAGATTTTCAATATAATAGTTTTATGCTTATCTCAATTGAGTCAATTTTAACAATTTGCAGAGAAAATACCAAATGTAAATTGAATACCCCCTAATCCTGTCGACCAGCGCATCCAGAATCTTTGTCGCCCCACCCGAAGTTCCTTTAGCCTACCCACCCCGGAATTCCTTTAGCCCACCCATCCGGAGTTCCTTTAGCCCACCAACCCCAAACACTAGGTTTCAAAAACCCAGATACTCTCAGTACCCAAACACTAGGTTTCAAAAACCCAGATATTCTCAGTCCACAAACACTAGGTTTCAAAAACCCAGACATTCTCAGTCCACAAACACTAGGTTTCAAAAACCCAGATATTATCAGTTCCTAAACACTAGGTTTCAAAAACCCAGATATTCTCAGTTCCCAAACACTAGGTTTCAATAACCCAGATATTATCAGTTCCTAAACACTAGGTTTCAAAAACCCAGATATTCTCAGTTCCGAAACACTAGGTTTCGAAAACCCAGATATTCTCAGTTCCTAAACACTAGCTTTCAAAAACCCATATTTTTTCAGTTCCCAAACACTAGGTTTCGAAAACCCAGATATTCTCAGTTCCTAAACATTAGGTTTCGAAAACCCAGATACTCTCAGTTCCCAAAAACCCAGATATTTTCAGATCCTAAACATTAGGTTTCGAAAACCCAGATATTCTCAGATCCTAAACACTAGTTTTCGAAAATCCAGATATTCTCAGTTCCCAAACACTAGGTTTCAAAAACCCAGATATTCTCAGATCCTAAATACTAGGTTTCGAAAACCCAGGTATTCTCGGTTCCCAAACACTAGGTTTAAAAAACCCAGATATTCTCAGTTCCTAAACATAAGGTTTCGAAGACCCATATATTCTCAGTTCCCAAACACTAGGTTTCGAAAACCCAGATATTCTCAGTTCCTAAACACTAGGTTTTGAAAACTCAGATATTCTCAGTTCCCAAACACTAGGTTTCAAAAACCCATAAGTCCCCAAACACTAGGTTTCAAAAACCCAGATATTCTCAGTCCACAAACACTAGGTTTCAAAAACCCATAAGTCCCCAAACACTAGGTTTCAAAAACCCAGATATTCTCAGTCCACAAACACTAGGTTTCAAAAACCCAGATATTCTCAGTTCCCAAACACTAGGTTTCAAAAGCCCAGATATTCTCAGTTCCTAAACACTAGGTTTCGAAAAGCCCAGATATTCTCAGTTCCTAAACTCTAGGTTTCGAAAACCCAGATATTCTCCGTTCCCAAACACTAGGTTTCAAAAACCCAGATATTCTCCGTTCCCAAACACTAGGTTTCAAAAACCCAGATATTCTCAATCCACAAACACTAGGTTTCAAAAACCCAGATATTATCAGTTCCTAAACACTAGGTTTCAAAAACCCAGATATTCTCAGTTCCCAAACACTAGGTTTCAAAAACCGAGATATTCTCAGTTACTAAACACTAGGTTTCAAAAACCCAGATATTCTCAGTTCCAAAACACTAGGTTTCAAAAACCCAGATATTCTCAGTTCCTAAACACTAGGTTTCGAAAACCCAGATATTCTCCGTTCCAAAACAATAGGTTTCAAAAACCCAGATATTCTCAGTTCCCAAACACTAGGTTTCAAAAACCCAGATATTCTCAGTCCACAAACACTAGGTTTCAAAAACCCAGATATTCTCAGTCCACAAACACTAGGTTTCAAAAACCCAGATATTCTCAGTCCACAAACACTAGGTTTCAAAAACCCAGATATTCTCAATCCACAAACACTAGGTTTCAAAAACCCAGATATTATCAGTTCCTAAACACTAGGTTTCAAAAACCCAGATATTCTCAGTTCCCAAACACTAGGTTTCAAAAACCGAGATATTCTCAGTTACTAAACACTAGGTTTCAAAAACCCAGATATTCTCAGTTCCAAAACACTAGGTTTCAAAAACCCAGATATTCTCAGTTCCTAAACACTAGGTTTCAAAAACCCAGATATTCTCAGTTCCTAAACACTAGGTTTCGAAAACCCAGATATTCTCCGTTCCAAAACAATAGGTTTCAAAAACCCAGATATTCTCAGTTCCCAAACACTAGGTTTCAAAAACCCAGATATTCTCAGTCCACAAACACTAGGTTTCAAAAACCCAGATATTCTCAGTCCACAAACACTAGGTTTCAAAAACCCAGATATTCTCAGTCCACAAACACTAGGTTTCAAAAACCCAGATATTATCAGTTCCTAAACACTAGGTTTCAAAAACCCAGATATTCTCAGTTCCCAAACACTAGGTTTCAAAAACCCAGATATTCTCAGTTCCTAAACACTAGGTTTCAAAAACCCAGATATTCTCAGTTCCTAAACACTAGGTTTCGAAAACCCAGATATTCTCCGTTCCAAAACACTAGGTTTCAAAAACCCAGATATTCTCAGTTCCCAAACACTAGGTTTCAAAAGCCCAGATATTCTCAGTTCCTAAACACTAGGTTTCGAAAAGCCCAGATATTCTCAGTTCCTAAACACTTGGTTTCGAAAACCCAGATATTCTCCGTTCCCAAACACTAGGTTTCAAAAACCCAGATATTCTCCGTTTCCAAACACTAGGTTTCAAAAACCCAGATATTCTCCGTTCCAAAACACTAGGTTTCAAAAACCCAGATATTCTCAGTTCCCGAACACTAGGTTTCAAAAGCCCAGATATTCTCAGTTCCCAAACACTAGGTTTCAAAAACCCAGATATTCTCAGTTCCTAAACACTAGGTTTCGAAAACCTAGATATTCTCAGTTCCCAAACACTAGGTTTCAAAAACCCAGATATTCTCAGTTCCTAAACACTAGGTTTGGAAAACCCAGATATTCTCAGTTCCTAAACACTAGGTTTCAAAAACCCAGATATTCTCAGTTCCTAAACACTAGGTTTCAAAAACCCAGATATTCTCAGTTCCTAAACACTAGGTTTCAAAAACCCAGATATTCTCAGTTCCTAAACACTAGGTTTCAAAAACCCAGATATTCTCAGTTCCTAAACACTAGGTTTCGAAAACCCAGATATTCTCCGTTCCAAAACACTAGGTTTCGAAAACCCAGATATTCTCAGTTCCCAAACACTAGGTTTCAAAAACCCAGATATTATCAGTCCACAAACACTAGGTTTCAAAAACCCAGATATTCTCAGTTCCAAAACACTAGGTTTCAAAAATCCAGATATTCTCAGTTCCTAAACACTAGGTTTCAAAAACCCAGATATTCTCAGTTCCCAAACACTAGGTTTCAAAAACCCAGATATTCTCAGTCCACAAACACTAGGTTTCAAAAACCCAGATATTCTCAGTCCACAAACACTAGGTTTCAAAAACCCAGATATTCTCAGTCCACAAACACTAGGTTTCAAAAACCCAGATATTCTCAGTCCACAAACACTAGGTTTCAAAAACCCAGATATTATCAGTTCCTAAACACTAGGTTTCAAAAACCCAGATATTCTCAGTTCCCAAACACTAGGTTTCAAAAACCCAGATATTCTTAGTTCCTAAACACTAGGTTTCAAAAACCCAGATATTCTCAGTTCCAAAACACTAGGTTTCAAAAACCCAGATATTCTCAGTTCCTAAACCCAGATATTCTCCGTTCCAAAACACTAGGTTTCAAAAACCCAGATATTCTCAGTTCCCAAACACTAGGTTTCAAAAACCCAGATATTCTCAGTCCACAAACACTAGGTTTCAAAAACCCAGATATTCTCAGTCCACAAACACTAGGTTTCAAAAACCCAGATATTCTCAGTTCCTAAACACTAGGTTTCAAAAACCCAGATATTCTCAGTTCCTAAACACTAGGTTTCGAAAACCCAGACATTCTCAGTTCCTAAACACTAGGTTTTGAAAACCCAGATATTTGCAGCCCCCAAGGGCACGTTTCAAATCCCAGATATTTGCAGCCCCCAAGGGCACGTTTCAAATCCCAGATATTTGCAGCCCCCGAGAAACGTTTCAAATCCCAGATATTTACTCTTTTCAAAACCGATTTCGAGTCAAAGATATTTCTATTATTTCCAATTCAAGATTTATTTATTTATTTATTTATTTATTTATTTTTATTTTTATTTATCAAACACTGTTCGTGAAGCCAGCAGAGTGGCTTATGTACGAACATCGGATACAAAGTGAGATGTAAGAACAAGTTAATTAATGAATATAGGGCTAAGAAACAGTGTAGTATAATGAATGAGATTAAGTAGACTAACAGTATAAAAATAATAGGAACATAAGGGAATGGAATAAACGTTAGTATGAGGGAATAATCAGAACAAAAAAAAAAAAAATTAAAAAAGTAAAAATTGAACTAGTCGAGGAAAGAGCGAAAATGGTCCGAGAGTTTGCGCCGGAAAGTGGCTTTATTGGTTAGGGTAACAATGTCCTCTGGCAAAGAATTCCAATCGTTTATGACTGTGCACGTGAAATGGGATTGGCGGAAGGAAGTACGGGCTCTAGGCTTAACTAACTTTTTGGAGTGGCCCCGGGTACGCGAATCGGAATGGCGGGTGAAAAAGACAGAGAAATCCAAATCAAGTTTAAGGTGGAAGAAATCGTGAACTAAACAGAGATTATTAATACGGTGTCGCGTGGAGACAGGGTCAATGGCGAGAAGGGACAGGCGGGTAGGGGCTGGCTTTTTACAAACGTTACTAGTGAGTTTGGTGAAGGCGTTTTGAGCTTTCTGTAAGACCTGTAGGTCAGTGGAGGTTTGAGGCATCCAAATAGGGGAACAATAGTCAATTATGGGGAGCGCGAGGGAGTTATATAGGGTTGCGACCAATTTGGGAGACCGAAAGTGTAAATTGCGGCGAATTAGACCAGTCAGGCTACGGAGTCGCTTTGCAACCTTGTTAGAGTGTGCAGTAGATTTGAGGAGGGGATCAATTAGGACCCCGAGGTCTCGTTCACAATTAGTGGTGGGGATGCAGTGTCCGTTGATGGTGTAATTGAAGAGCGGGTTACGCCGGCCGAGATGCAAAACGGCACACTTCGCGACATTAAAAGTGAGGCCATGGGCTAAACCCCATGCAACGACAGCGTCAAGGTCGTGTTGAAGGGCAAGACAATCAACCGAGTCGCGGATGGGATGGTAAAGTTTGGCGTCATCAGCGAATAAGATGATGGTTGAGTTAGTAACCGCAGATGGCATGGAATTAATCAAGACATTAAAAAGGAGAGGACCGAGGATAGAGCCCTGGGGAACCCCCTTATCGATTCGTGCCCAGGCGGACGCATAACCCTGGAGTATAACGCGTTGGGTTCGGGCAGTGAGGTAGTTCGCGAGCCACGCGTGCGCGAAACTAGTAATACCGGCAGTACGAAGCGCTGAGAGGAGGGCTGCGTGGGGAATCGAGTCAAACGCCTTACTAAAGTCCAAATATAAGATATCAACGGAGGAACCATCGTCTAGCCATTGGGTCCAGTCATTAGTGGCACACAGTAAGTTTGTAAGGCAAGAACGGCGGGGGAGGAAACCATGCTGGGCGGGGGTGAAGAAGGAGGTACGATCGAGGAAGGATTTTAACTGTTCATGGACCAATTGTTCACATATTTTGGAAGCTTGGTTAAGGGAACTAATGGGGCGATAATTGGATGGGTCTATTCTGGAGCCCTTTTTGTGTATGGGGGTCAAATTGGCTTCTTTCCACGCCGTAGGAACACGACTCGTGGAAAAAGAATTCGTAATAAGGAGATAAATGGGAAGGGACAACGTGGACACGAGTTGCCGCAAAAGGTTTGGATGGATACCGTCGGAACCCGGGGATTTGTAAATATTCAATTTGGAGAGGAGTCGCGTAATGTCGCAAGGGTCACACACGAAAGAGTTGAGGGTATGAGGAGGGGCAATAGGTATTGGGGGGACCGGTAAGCTAGGGCAGGCTAAGGACTGAACTGTAGAGGCAAAATAGTCGTTAAGAACGGTAGCAGCTTCGGGAACTGTAGTTGTGCGAGAACCATCAGGATAAGTTAGTTGGAGGAGCTTGAAGCGACATTTGCGGAAGCTATTTATTTGGGAGTAGAAGGACTTAGGGTTGTTATGAATAAGCCGTACAAGTGAGTTCTCGTAACGACGCCGTTCATTGCGATAATGTGTAGTGTGCGCGTTGCGAGCCGCACAATAGTCGCCACGAAGTTTTATCAATGTGGACGAGGAGGCTGCACGTTTCTTCGCATTGCGTAAACGAAGCCAGGCCTTGGCTTTGTGAGAGCGACTTAAGTGGGTGCGCTGAGCTACCGAGACGGTTACACGTGGTTTAGCGAGGGGGACAAAGGCCTGAATACCGTAGTTTAGAACAGTGTGAAAGGCGGACCAATTGGCGTCAATATCAGCCTGACACAAAAGGAGGGACCAGTCAATCTTGGACAGGTAGTGGCCAAACGCGGTATAATCCCCCTTAAAAAAATTAGGTTTAGGAACGAATAAGGGTTTAGCGTTCGCTAAAACAATATTGAAAAGCACGGAACCATGGTCACTCTTTCCTACGGGGGGTAACAAAGTAGGCGTATGGACTAAGTGCATATCAGAACTAAAAATGAGATCAAGTACGTTATCAGTACCGAACGCCCCGCCATCACGAGTGGCAAAGTTAACGATCTGAGTCAATGAGGTAGTCTTTGTGATATCACAGAATTGCTTTGCGAATCGGCAGGCACCAGCTGATGGCGAAGAGGTAGACCAATCAATATTAGGGTAGTTAAAGTCACCAAGTAGTAGGAACAAATAGTTTTTCGTATCACAATACTTGACTATCACAGTAAGGAACTTGAGCAGCAGTTCATGGTTGTTATACTTCACATTATTAGAGCGGTACACGAGACTGACTAAAACCGAGAAGTTGGGCTGTGTCACTAGGACAAGCAATATATCTAGGCCCTCCAAATGAGGAGTAAAGTTATCTAAGCCAATGTCTTGGAACAGAATCTTACAAGCCGTAAGGGACGAGAGCAAATAGAGCGCGACACCACCGTAAGCACTTGAAACGCGATCTTGACGGTAAAGAGTTAGACCCGAAAGGGGATACTCGCTGTCAAGGACGTCTGGGGACCACCAAGTTTCAGTAACAGCGACCAAGGAGAGGCCGTGTTGCGATACTAACAATGCAAGCTCGGAGAGCTTGTAACGAGTGTTTAGACTGCGAACATTGGTGAGTAAGGCCGAGGTGAGGCCCATGTTGAGATGGGGAGCGGTAGGGGGAAGTGAGGGAACAACAACGCGGTTAGGGGCTAAGGCTTGTAGGCATTGCAAATAGAGGGACGGGCTAGGACGAAACGGCGAGGCGCGGGGGTGGAGGGATAAACGTTTACACGCCCGGGAAGCCCCGAAATGCCGGAAGAGGATGCTGGAAACCGAAACGAGGGGGAGCATAGGGATTCCAACCTACTGGAGGAGGGTACTGATGAAAGTCAGTAGGGGCGCGCAGTTGTGGGACACCGACCGGATGAGCATTCGGGCTTGAAAGCGGGGCATAATGCGCCACTGAAGAGGGGTGCGGCGCCATGGGAAGCATCGGCGAGGTATTCTGGGAATCTGGAGTGCGGGATCCGGAAGACTCGTGGTTAGGACGAGGTTGAGGTCGAGTGGCGAGCGGGGCACGATGGTGGGGAAGGCGAACGACTTTGCAGTTTCGGACCGCTAGGCCAGTTTCGCCTTTGTCTAAACGCTGCTTAAGTTCAGCTCTTAAATACCTATTTATTTGCAATATTAAAACTATTCAAATCCTTATATCTCAAACATGTCTACTCATAATAAACATTGCCATGAAACAAAGATTTCAAACCGCTATTTATATTTTTCAAACAAATTGGAATGGAGAAGTTACGTCTGGCGTGGCTTACAAGGCCAAGCCTACCGTACCACGATATTGAAATATTTAAAATATATTGAGCATTAATAGTACAAGTTCTTACGAAAATACTTTGCTTATTTCACTGCCTCCTATTCGTTCTACAGTAGTTAGTTTGTTTACACATAATGTTGAATTGTTTAAACTTCCATTGACATCAGCGAGAAACAAAGGTTTCTCTGTTCTTACTAAGAAAGCCGTATTTACGTTCCGAGAGCGCATTAAGGCTTCTCAGAGGAGTCCGCACTTCTCTCGGAACTTCATACTTTTAATTTAATTGAATTTAATCAACTTGAAGTCACTTTCATTACAATATAACCTAATTTCAACCCACGTTAAGCGGCACGGTGAGTATCGAGTACCACTCTGCCCCGCGGTCCTATGGAAATGAAGAAATTGCTGAGTAACGTAGCGACTAGAGAGAGAGAGAGATTTGTCAGCGTGCTTGCCAAAGCAGGGGTTTTATAGAAGGGATAAGACACATTACCTAGAAAAGCATTACACTTCTCGTCTCTCGTGCCTTTTGGTTTATGGTTTTAATTGCTACTGACATATTTTAGCGGTTTTCGATGCAGGTTTCAAAAAATGATAGTTTCTATACAATTCTTAGTTCTTTGATTCTTTTACAATAAATTAATATGAAACCGCCATATATTCCATTACACACGAATTGTTTCTCCATCATGGCCAGCCATGGAAATAAGACAGGTTTACAGGTCCAAAACCACCTTATTAATTACTCAGACTAGTTTTTTTATTCAAAAGCAGAGGGCCACGAGTCCCAGGGACTTGTTTATTAATTCTTAACTTTGATAAATATTGAAATATTAATCCTATAGAGGGAATTACTTGGCCCCTGTTTTACGAAAGCCCAAGTTTATAGTATTATTTGTGAATAGGACTATAACAAACTCAAAGGGCGTATATCAAGTACAACCTCCTCCAAAGTTTAGTGTAATGTTAATCCTATGGAGGGAATGTTCACGAACATTTTCCTCAATTACTCGGCCCCTGTTTGACGCAAATTTCCCTGATTTCCCTGAATTTTACTAAAAAATTCGACCCGATTTTTACAGGTTTTAAAGGTTTTCCAGGCTTGTATGAACCCTGATTCCTCGAATATTTAATCTTAGTAAAGCCTGGTTTTCACTGCCGAAAATTTCACGGAACAGTAAAAAAATCCGCAAAATTTTGCGGAAAGTTTCTTAAAAAAAAGAGAAAAAAATGGCGGCAAAACGTTTTCACTAAAAACTTGTAATATGAAGGAGTGCGAGCTCGTGGAGACCAAGGCTTACCAGTTATGTTGAAAATGCACCATTAGCAACCTATTGATTTTCTTTTTAATTTATTGAAATTGTAAAAACGTTCATTTTTATCATATAAATAACGATTAAGCCAAACTTCTTTAGCAAATCGTTAACTAAACATTCGACAACACAAACGCCTTAAATTAAAAAATGGCGTCGGTTAAAACCTCGCAAGCTGACCAAAAACCAAGCCTATGACGTCACGCATTTGTCGATTCCTATTGGCCACCACTTTCCTTTACGTGGAAATTTGCGGAAAAATAAAAAACCAATTCCACGTTTGCCGCACGGAAAACGCGATTTTTCCTGCGTTTTGGGCCAGTGAAAACCAGGCTTAAGAATTTTCTGCCATGAACCTTCTATATAATGGACCAGAATCTTATGGTGGATCCCATGTTAAAGTTTTCTCACTAATGTGTCTCAAAACACAGCCCACTCGATCACGCAAGTTGCACACGCTATAGAAGCCCCTTCAAACAGCCAAAAGTCAAGAATATGACCGATTAGTACTCCTTGGTCAAACGAGTCTAAGAATTAGCATTATGTCTATGGGGAAAATGCCGTTTTTGAAGTAAAATGGGTGTAATTTCGCTTTTTGTGGATCAAATGTCGTGAAATTTTAAGAAGAGGCGCGTAGTAGTAACGTTTTCTAAAGTCCTACAAATTTTCAAGTTTCAAGAGTGAATAGTTTTTCAGTAAAAAAATAAACACTAGGCCCAACCGATAACGTTCGTCAAAGCAGTCTAAGAATTAGCATTATGTCTATGGGAAAATGCCGTTTTTTGGAGTAAAATGGGCGTAATTTCGCTTTTTGTGGATCAAATGTCATGAAATTTTAGGAAGAGGTGCGTAGTATCGTTTTCTAAAGTTTCTAGCCGCGAAGTTCGAGTTTATCCGCTTCGAATGTTTCGATAACGATTGCAGCAAAACTAATGGACGGAAAATTATGAAATAAGTTTCAAAAGATAGCTCTTACTTGATTTTATAATATATGTAAAAATTAGATTCCTAAAATATCTAAAAAATATAGAAAAATTCCGATGAAAAAGTGCAGTTTTAAGGCATAGTTTCCCCATAGTAATGTATTAAGACGTTTGTCCCGGATGCGAGCGCCCCCTACCCGAGAATTGCCGCACTAGCGGGATTTCGCTACTTTTCCATTAGCATAGGGCGCCCACGAAATCGGACGGCCTTACAGGCGACGGAGGAGATGATCTAAGTAGGCCGTGCCCAGGGTCATGCAGACAAACTTTTATGGCGAGTAGCCTCGGCTGTCTGACCGTCTGACTGATTTATAGCGTATAAATCTTTCTTTTTTATGAAATTGAATTCAAATTTAGAATATGAGTGAAGTGTTAAAGAGAGGGTTGAGGGTCTCCCCTGACCAACAGGAGATTATGGTAGAGTTTCTAGAAAAACACAAAAACTTTAAAGAGGGAAAACTTACAAATGATTTTACAAGAGCCCAGTATGATGCATTATGGGAAGTATTATTGTTGAAGCTTAATAGTTGTGGCAGTGGAGCACAAAAAGACGTGGATAAATGGAAATCCGTGAGTTACAATGATATTTTAACTATTCTTAGTAAAAATTAAATACATCTTTTTGATTCAGACACTTTCGGATTGGAAAACTGCGGTCAAAAACAAGGCAGCTAATTTAAAAAGACCAAAGACTGGTGGTGGGCCACCACCCAAACCCTTGACAGTTTTAGAAAGCAAACTACTTGAAGTTATTGGGAAAATTGTAGATGCCGGGGACAAATTCATTAATGAAGCTGGCTTTGATAATGAAACCCAGGTAAATTGTAATTATAATTTGACAGTATTGTTGATACTCGCTGATTCATGCCCAATTAAATTCAAGTGAATCTAAAACAATCTAATTTTCAGAATTCCAATTATGCAACAGTTTCAAAACCAATGAGCCATAGTCTCTCAGATGATCAATCTTGTAGAGTAGAGATAACTCCGGACACAAACATTGAACATTTAGAATTTTCTGATAATTTTGGCAAAACCTATGATGTTTATCGTTCCTTATCACCTAAACCTGGTACAAGTAAAACTAGTGATTTCAATGAATCCACTTTCATTGATGGTGGAGATGAAGTGAACCAAGATGCATTTGGACAAGATGTAAATGTTTCGGAAAAGCCAAAAAGTAAATTTTAGGACAGCTAAGAATGTAATTTCTGGTTTTTAATTTTGTATTCTTTTAAATATAGAAAAATATCAGACACAGGGTAAGAAAATGTCAGCTGCACGATTGGCTCCTTACGATGCTGCAGCAAAGGAGTTGAAAGAGATTCAGTCTTCAACTGACGAAATTTTAAGGGGAATTCAACGTGCCCTTGAATGTAATGCCAAAGCCTTAGAAAAAATCTCTGAAGCTGAGCACCGAAAAGCAAAAGCTGAGGAGATAAAAGCTGAAGCAAGCAAAAATTTGGTCGATTATAAATTAAAGAAGTTGGAGATTACTAGGCAAGGTGTGAAAGCGCAACTACAATTTTCTTCTGCTCTAACGAACATGGTACAGGTTCTGAATGAACGCCGTGAATGTTAAAAAACCAATAAGCTTACAACAACAAGTTCATTGCCTTTTATTATCTCATTTATGTATGCCAACTTTATCCAAAACACAATTTTAAAAATGAATAAACATAAGGTTCCTATAAGTGCCGTTTTCAAACAGCTTGTAAGTTTTTGGAAATCATCTTTTGAAGCCTCTGGCTGACCTCACTCGAAACGACGAATTAAACGTTGTTGAACTTGTGCTCCAATTCTCTGCCAATTATCACCGCGAGGAACCTCATCCGGCGGAAAGATTCTGTCAGGGATAGGCATATTGTTTACGTTTTGAAACTCCTCATCTGGAACTCCATTGAGTCGGCAGATATTGTGCAATATACAACACGCGTTAATAATATTTGAAGCTTGTGTAGGGGCATAGTGTAAAACTCTGTCCTTGAGTAGACAACGAAATCTTTGTTTTAAAACGCCATTTACACATTCGATAATGTGTCTAGCTGAAGCGTGAGCGACGTTGTAACGACTTTCTGCCGAGTCAGCGCGGGGTCGCGAAACCGGTACCATTAGCCACGGAGTAAGCCCGTAACCCGAATCACCTTAATTTAGCGAAACATAAATTCAATTGTTTTATTTTTTATTTTTGCGGAAATAAGTGAAGTTACAATGTTTTCGCGATGTGCGGTACAATTTTGACAACAAAAAACTTACCTACAAGCCAAGAGTTTCTCAATGTGCCAGAACGGTAACTACCTTCTAGAAAATTTGAAACTTTTGAGGTTCTATAAATATGAGAGTCGTGAGCCGATCCTGGAAATTTCGCATTGACATTGAGGATGATAAGATCAAAGTCGCAAACCTCGAATGAATTCTTATTAGGAAATAGCTTTGAATTGATTGCACACACATTACACTTACTAACTGAACGTTAATTGAATGATACCCTTTTAGATTCACATATAAATATTCTCTATATTCTTCGTCTGTGGTTTTTGGGGTAACAATGGCAACATGAGTGCAATCTATAGCCCCAATTACACCCGGAAATCCAGTTTCAGTGTAAAATCTAAGTGCCAAAACATTAAATTTCTATAAATAGAATAGCAAATACTGAATGTACCTTTGTTTTATAGCCTCTTGTTGAATTTCGGTCGTAGGAAACTTGATATATTTAGACGTATATTTTCTAACAATAGCTTCGCTAACGTCGTTAACACACCTACTAACAGTAGGTTGACTCACGGCCAGGTACAAATCCTGCCCTATCCCAAGTTGGTAACTTCCAATAGCGTAAAACCGCAAAGCAACAAGAATCTGCAAGAATTTAAAAACAATTTATACCTACACAATTATATACTTGAAGTTACCTTACTTTGGTATCTACTGGTATCGCGGTTCGTCTGACCCCCGAAAGCGTTTCTTCGAGCTCTCCACAAAGTTGAATTACTAAGTGCCGATGCAACCGAAACAAGTGTCGAAATTTAAGATCATTCAATTCAAAAGCCCTAGACCTATCGCGAATTACTCTTTGTCTCGCTAAACATCGCCTTTGTTCATTTTCAGCGGCCAAAAGTATTTCTAAATTTAGTAATCGACGTGCCATTGCGATAATTAGGCTTAACAAGTATTAGAAACTTCTTTTAAACTCAAACTTCCCGCCAAAAAGGAGTGTTTTCAGATTGAAAAGCCATTAACGGCAGCCATCTATCGGCTGAAAACTTTACGGGAACCTTGTCCGTAAAGTTTCCCGTCGAAAAGTTACAGAATACACATTTTGAGAAAACTGTTTTCGTCGACCGTAAACTTTTCGGGAATCGTAAACTTTACGGTCGAAAACTCTTACAGAATAGGGTCCCTGGTCCTTCTGGATTGAAGGTTCATGATTGGTTTTAACTCCGCCTTAGCCAACTACGAGTTCAGGTTGGTGCCTGAAATCAAAAGTAGATAGGGGGAAAGTAAAGCACTTGGAAGATCCACCGCGCCATGAAAACCTAGAAACCCCCTTTCCTCTCTCTCACAGTTCCTACCCCCTCGCGTAGGAGAGGTATTGCACATTGCCAGTGCCTATTTGCAACTGAAAAAAGTTCTGTAAACAGTTTTAAAAGGACTCCTACTAGCTAAGGCTTAACGAGATTGCATACGGATATACGGTAAAGCAACATCTGTGAGTGGAAACGTTAAAATTAATAAATGACGATCTTTTTACCACGGACGATACTGGAAGTAGAATAAGAATATTTAAATCTATGAAAGGTAATGGATCCATGAATGAACTGTTATATGATAAGATTTGCCAGTGTGATCTTCTTAAGTCAAAACATGAAGAAGATAGTGGTGGTTATTCCGCATTTGTTTTTGCCTGGACTAGGTGGATTAGTCAACTAAAATGGGCCCGACCCTGTAATTATATGTGACATAAGGAAATACAAAAATTAGCGCCCCGAATTTTTAAACGATGTAACACTTGGTTGATTTGAATTTTCCTTTAGAGCAGACAATTTCACCGGCTACTGTCCCGGGTCGCTGCCGTCGCTATGAGCTACCTCTCAAAAAAAATCGACAAGGGGTTGGGGTGTTTTCTCAAACGTCATTGGCTAACTCTCATAGGGGGTAAGGGAGAGGAGAGAGAGCTTCTAAACTTAGAGGAAACCCACAGTCAAAGGTGGGGGGGACCATCCTCGAGCTTTACTTTCCCCCTATCTACTTTTGTAAAATGTAGCCAAGGCCCGAATTGTCTGTGAAATTAAAATTAAAATTAATTATTTATTTAATTTATTTTAGACAGAGGTGTTGGTACGAATATAAAAGAAGGAATTAGCGGCATCTCTGGGTAAGTTTTGATTGATCTCTCGTCTTACCCTTATTCATTCATTAATTAAAAGTTTGCGCAGCTCTCGATAAATACTAATTAATTACTAATACCTTGCTAATACTCCATACATTTTTCACTTCATACACGTTTAATATTTAGTGTTTTTAGATTTAATTTTGGTTTTGAGCAGTACGGCATTTGTAATCCACCTTATTCCCGATGCCAGTGCCGAGGCTTATAGCACTATTTTTACTGACAAATCAGGGTCGAAATGATGCATCGTCTGCTTCATAGTAGAAACGTTTCAATAGGTTCCAGGGCCGGAAATAACAAAAATTTATTATAGGACATGCGTCCAGTAACTCCCTGTTTGTCTGGAAATTTATAGGACATTGTCCACTGGAGTGTGCAAAAATAGGTGTCGCTTCTCCATTCTTAAGCTTATAAAAACTTCGGGAAACTTATTGGTCAAACAATGTCCAGTGACACACTTAGTTTTAAAAAAAATTATGGGACATTTT
>JAEQBA010001084.1:76829-109403 GCA_019434445.1 Phalangium opilio
TAACTAACCTAACCTAACCTAACGCCGAGTGCCTTCGCTCCTAGGTGCTACAAAAGTATTAGTCATCAGTAAAATCTACCCATTCTTTATATCATTTTGATGGAAGTTCTTATTGCCTCGAGCGACGCCGCGGGTATATATATAAATCCCTCTTCTTGGTAATATGAAAGGGAAAATATTCTTCATTTATTTCCTTTTAAATCTATTAGTCTCTTCCATTTTTTAGTTTGAAAAAAAAAAATTGTTAACGGAAGAAAATTAATTCTGCTCAATTCGGGGGCCCATGGCATCCCGGGGCCCCAAGCGGCGGCGCTTAGTCCGCTTACCGTTAAACCCGCCACTGTATGTTAGAATTTTAGCCAAAGTCGCTGCTCCAAAATCAAAAGACGAGCCCAGTTGTTTTGCCGATTTCATTGCTAGTCAGCTGAGAAAGTTGATAAAAATAACCCAAGACAGTGTCAAAATCAAATATACAATTGCATTAATGAATTTATTGACTTGTCAGAACAAATTGAAGATAATGATTAATAAACTATTTTAACGTTTACAATTGTTTATTTATTTTTTAACGCCTGGCAAATCCCATTGCCAAGGAACAGCTCCTTCATTCCAGAAATACTCTGCGTAACTATCACGGCATTGCCTTGCATTTAAAGAAAAGTTTCGCGCTTGTGAACCTCTTAAGTTGCGTAAACCAGTTTGAGGCTCATCTTGCCAGGTTCCAGCATGCAATATTCCTAAGCTATCTGTAAAATCAGCATAGCCTGGTGGACAATAAACTCTTTTTGACGGTTGCTTGTTTTTTTCTGATGACATTAAGTAATTATGCAAGACAACAGTTGCCTTAACAACCCGATCAACGTTCAGTGGCATAAGATTTATCGTTCGATGGAATATTCGCCACCTGGCTCCTAGAATCCCAAAGGCATTCTCGCTGCAACGTCTTCATGAATTGTTAATTCGCATTATTGTGGGTTTTGCATACACGCAATTTAATTCAACTTAATTTCTATACCTTGCCCTACTGAGACGGTAATTAAAAACCCTCATTTTTGATGTTAACCCCTTCCCAGGAAATGGTCTTAGAAAATTAGTTGTCAGAGCAAATGCTTCATCTCCAAGAAGCACGTGGGGTGCAATAACATCACTTCTCGGTAGCTTGGTTGGCTCGGGAAATCCTATTTGTCCACTGTTTAATGCTTTACCAATGTCCGATGATCCAAAAATACCACCATCCGAGTTAGAACCATACCCTCCGATATCCACGGCCAAGAATCTGTATTCAGCATCAACCACTGCCATCAATACAATTGAGTTTGTACCCTTTAGTGAGAGTAAAATTTTTGTATTGAGGATCTTGCAGTTCACATAAACATTCTTAAAGAAATCCACAAGTCGCTTGCCTGGGGTAAAATTTTGATACCGCGCGCCATGCTGGGGGATTTTCCAGACGTTTACGGAAATGCAGATTGGCAAGCGCAAAGGGTTTTTATGCTATGCTATGCTATGATATGCTATGCTAATGCTATGCTAATGCTATGCTATGCTATGCTATGCTATGCTATGCTGCTATGCTATGCTATGCTATGCTATGCTATGCTGTGCTATGCTATGCTATGCTATGCTATGCTAAGCTATGCTATGCTATGCTATGCTATGCTATGCTATGCTATGCTATGCCATGCTATTGAGAAACTTCGTCTGCTTATATTTTGACTCCACCCACAAATTCTGTATATAGCGACTTCCAGAGATCGAAAATGTTATTCTTATCTGTATTTTCATGGTTAAATATTTTTTTCCAAAATTCTGCCAGTGGTAAAAAAGCAAAGTGGACAACAATGCGATATAACTCCCGATTTAGTGGAATTAAGTTTTAAAGTTAAGAATATAATAATTGATGTTTCTTTTTTTAAGTATCTATAGTTTTTCTTCAACATCAATCATTAAATTCTTAACTTTAAAACTTAATTCCACTAAATCGGGAGTTATGTCGCATTGTTGTCCACTTTGTTTTTTTACCACTGGCGCAATTTCGGAAAAAAATATTTAACCACGAAAATAGAGATAAGAATAACATTTTCGATCTCTGGAAGTCGCTATATACAGAATTTGTGGGTGGAGTCAAAATATAAGCAGACGAAGTTTCTCAATAAAGTATGCGAGGATGGTACTAGAGGCTAAAGCTACGATCCCACGTTCTTAGTACATTAATCCGTTTTTGATAAAGTCAATATATAAGAAAGTTTTAAAAAGTTTTTGGTGAGGGAAAAAAGAATAAGGGAAATCCTTTAGGACCACATTTTTAAAATTTAAAAGAAACGATGGACCTGGAAATGTCAGTCAGAATTAGTGGGTGGAGTCAAAATATAAGCAGACGAAGTTTCTCAATAAGGTATGCGAGGATGGGTAGTGAATTTGCTACGTTCAACGTTCTTCTTACATAAATCCGTTTTTGACTTTATCTATTCAACAGAATTAAACGTTATAAGGGAATTTCAAGAAAAATATTTTTAGAACTGTTATCAGGAATTTATACAATTTTCTTAAAGAATATTCAACTTTAAATCATCGTCAAATACTTAAGTACTTACTGTATAGGTTATTGAATCATTATTCATGAAAATATTTAAGAAATTCAATAAGGATGTGAGCGAGTAAAAGAAATTTACAGAAGTTTCCAATTCCCTGTTCGCAGGAACGTTTTCCATTTGGGGGGGGGGGGTACAGAAGTGGCAAACTTTGGTACGGTGTCATTCAGCCTCCAATACCCAATGCCATAAGTTTATCATGCCTCTAAGTACACAAATACGGGTTACAACTGGGCATCTTCCGCAGGCTACTATGACTTCAGAACTCGTATAGGGAGAGGGCAAACCCATTCTTGGCACGTCATAGGCTTATATCTCTTACCTCGATTCCATCCCCCTAGCGGGGGAATTTCAGTATCGCGCCTACAAACGCTCCCTCAGTAGAGGTAGAAAATGACGTAGGATGTTCTTTCCCTCCCTGACAAACGCCCTCTCCCTATAGCGCTAAGATCCGAAGAGAGAAAATTTTGAAATTTCTGTCGCGGTGCAGCCTCCAAGCGGTCGAGACGATTACTAAATGAGGCACATGATAAAAAAATCATCCAATGGAATAAAGGAGATTTTTACGTTTCGTATAGGCAGGCATTGGGGGGGGGGACGAATTTTATTTGAGCAACCCCAAAATCCCTCTCTCTCGTGAGATAGAGGCGGTTTCAGTCCTGAAATATTCTAAAAGGGATAAAAGAAAGTAAGAAACGCTAGGCTAGGCGGTACAATTTTGTATAGAGCTATTTCAATTCGGGGGGAAAGGAGAGATTTTGAGGCGGGGTTTCGCTAGTCCCCGCCTAGGCGCCATATTGTGCGGGAAATTTAGCATAGAGTTCTTCAGCGGCCCGCACGGGGGAGGTGAAAACCGGCTCCGTTTATTGGCAGGCCCAACTGTGACGTTTCCCCCCTTCAACTGATATAGCCCTATTGAAGTTGAGGTGATAAATGATACGGAGAGAGTATAGTGTTTCATTAAAGGGAGCCAGACAAACACTATTGCCATAGGAGTAGCACCCATTTCTCTACTTAGAGGCCTATGCCCCTAGCCATTGAATTCCAATTTCCAAGTTAACAAGTTCAACCCACTGGTCCCCTGATATCAATATGCCAATTTTTTATATAAAATATATAACCTTTCTCGGCCCCTCCCTCCCATCTACTACACAAGAAAATTATTCCGTATGATCATCCCTCCACGCTAAATTGATTTTAGTCTGTTACCAATAATAATCTAATCTTTGACTGACAGTTTCGAGACTAAATATAATAAACCATCAGAAGCGAATAAAAGAAGTCAACAAACAGACCGGGGATCGAGCTAGGCGCGTCACTTATAAAAACCAGTGGGGGTGATTTGAGATCTCCAGAAAGTTTCCCCCTCCCCAATATTTTCCCGACTCTCGCAAGGAGAGCTGGGTAACTGTGTCGCGGCTGTCGCCATCTCTCGCGCTGATTTGCGCCGCTCAGCGCTCATTCGGTTCATCTCTCTCTATGATTCGGTTAGCAGCTGAGCGCCAAAGTATGTAACCGAGGCTTAGTGAATGCTTATTTACGGTGGAGACGGAATCGCTTGATGATGGCGACGCCCGGGCTACTGATTCTACTGGTACCGTGGAAAAGTTGTTTACTTTACAAGAAAATGATATTTCTTATTACATTAAGTCTTCGGAAAGTCGCATGAAATTGTTTTATTAATTTTTTGTTTATTAATTAAGTAAAAATTATACTGTGTTGATTTATCTTTCATCTCTGAAATGATACTTAAATCTAAATTGGATCGCGATGTTCTATTTTTCCCTTTAATTAATATGACAATAATACTTTACATTTTAGTCTTAAATTCTTTTTAGGAAGTACAAATATTTAATTTACACAAATTTAACAATATTTATTAAATTATTAAATAAAATAGTATGTTAATCTAGGGGGTACGGTACCCCCCACCTAAAATTTACGGGGGTACATTGTACCCCTGTACCCCCCGTTGCTGCGCCACTAAGCGTAGCGTAGCGTAGCATAGCATAGCATAGCGTAGCATAGCATAGCGTAGCATAGCATAGCATAGCATAGCGTAGCATAGCGTAGCATAGCATAGCATAGCATAGCATAGCGTAGCGTAGCATAGCATAGCGTAGCATAGCATAGCGTAGCGTAGCGTAGCATAGCATAGCATAGCGTAGCATAGCATAGCGTAGCATAGCGTAGCATAGCATAGCGTAGCGTAGCATAGCATAGCATAGCATAGCATAGCGTAGCGTAGCGTAGCATAGCATAGCATAGCGTAGCATAGCATAGCGTAGCGTAGCATAGCATAGCATAGCGTAGCATAGCATAGCATAGCATAGCATAGCATAGCGTAGCATAGCGTAGCATAGCATAGCGTAGCATAGCGTAGCATAGCATAGCGTAGCATAGCATAGCGGAGCATAGCGTAGCGTAGCATAGCGTAGCGTAGCATAGCGTAGCATAGCGTAGCATAGCGTAGCATAGCATAGCATAGCATAGCATAGCATAGCGTAGCGTAGCATAGCATAGCATAGCATAGCGTAGCGTAGCGTAGCATAGCGTAGCGTAGCATAGCATAGCGGAGCATAGCGTAGCGTAGCATAGCGTAGCGTAGCGTAGCGTAGCATAGCGTAGCATAGCGTAGCATAGCATAGCATAGCATAGCATAGCATAGCGTAGCATAGCATAGCATAGCATAGCGTAGCATAGCATAGCATAGCATAGCATAGCATAGCATAGCATAGCATAGCATAGCATAGCATAGCGTAGCGTAGCATAGCGTAGCATAGCATAGCATAGCATAGCGTAGCATAGCGTAGCATAGCATAGCATAGCATAGCATAGCATAGCGTAGCGTAGCATAGCGTAGCATAGCGTAGCGTAGCATAGCATAGCATAGCATAGCATAGCGTAGCGTAGCATAGCATAGCGTAGCGTAGCATAGCATAGCGTAGCATAGCGTAGCATAGCGTAGCGTAGCATAGCGTAGCATAGCATAGCATAGCGTAGCATAGCGTAGCATAGCATAGCATAGCGTAGCATAGCATAGCATAGCATAGCATAGCGTAGCATAGCGTAGCATAGCATAGCGTAGCATAGCATAGCATAGCATAGCATAGCATAGCGTAGCATAGCATAGCATAGCATAGCATAGCATAGCATAGCATAGCATAGCATAGCGTAGCGTAGCGTAGCATAGCATAGCATAGCGTAGCATAGCGTAGCGTAGCGTAGCATAGCATAGCATAGCATAGCATAGCGTAGCGTAGCGTAGCATAGCATAGCATAGCGTAGCATAGCATATCGTAGCGTAGCATAGCATAGCATAGCGTAGCATAGCATAGCATAGCATAGCATAGCATAGCATAGCGTAGCATAGCGTAGCATAGCATAGCGTAGCGTAGCGTAGCATAGCGTAGCGTAGCGTAGCGTAGCATAGCATAGCGTAGCATAGCGTAGCGTAGCATAGCGTAGCGTAGCATAGCGTAGCATAGCGTAGCATAGCGTAGCATAGCGTAGCATAGCGTAGCATAGCGTAGCATAGCATAGCATAGCATAGCGTAGCGTAGCATAGCATAGCATAGCATAGCATAGCGTAGCATAGCATAGCATAGCATAGCATAGCGTAGCATAGCATAGCATAGCATAGCATAGCATAGCATAGCATAGCATAGCATAGCATAGCATAGCATAGCATAGCATAGCATAGCATAGCATAGCATAGCATAGCATAGCGTAGCGTAGCATAGCATAGCGTAGCGTAGCGTAGCATAGCGTAGCGTAGCGTAGCGTAGCGTAGCATAAAGTACGTAGCGTAGCGTAGCGTAGCATAGCGTAGCATAGCGTAGCGTAGCATAGCGTAGCATAGCATAGCATAGCATAGCGTAGCATAGCATAGCATAGCATAGCGTAGCGTAGCATAGCGTAGCGTAGCATAGCGTAGCATAGCATAGCGTAGCATAGCGTAGCGTAGCATAGCATAGCATAGCATAGCGTAGCATAGCATAGCATAGCATAGCATAGCGTAGCGTAGCATAGCATAGCATAGCATAGCATAGCGTAGCATAGCGTAGCATAGCATAGCATAGCATAGCATAGCATAGCATAGCATAGCGTAGCATAGCGTAGCATAGCATAGCATAGCATAGCATAGCGTAGCATAGCATAGCATAGCATAGCGTAGCATAGCGTAGCGTAGCATAGCATAGCGTAGCATAGCATAGCATAGCGTAGCATAGCATAGCGTAGCATAGCGTAGCATAGCATAGCGTAGCATAGCATAGCGTAGCATAGCGTAGCGTAGCATAGCATAGCGTAGCATAGCATAGCATAGCGTAGCATAGCATAGCATAGCATATCATAGCGTAGCATAGCATAGCATAGCGTAGCATAGCATAGCATAGCGTAGCATAGCATAGCATAGCGTAGCATAGCGTAGCATAGCGTAGCATAGCATAGCATAGCGTAGCATAGCGTAGCATAGCGTAGCATAGCATAGCATAGCATAGCGTAGCGTAGCATAGCATAGCATAGCGTAGCGTAGCATAGCATAGCATAGCATAGCGTAGCATAGCATAGCATAGCATAGCGTAGCGTAGCATAGCATAGCATAGCATAGCGTAGCATAGCATAGCATAGCGTAGCATAGCATAGCATAGCGTAGCATAGCGTAGCCTAGCGTAGCGTAGCATAGCATAGCGTAGCGTAGCATAGCATAGCGTAGCATAGCATAGCATAGCATAGCATAGCATAGCATTAGCATAGCATAGCATAGCATAGCATAGCGTAGCATAGCATAGCATAGCGTAGCATAGCGTAGCGTAGCATAGCATAGCGTAGCGTAGCATAGCATAGCGTAGCATAGCGTAGCATAGCATAGCATAGCATAGCGTAGCATAGCATAGCATAGCATAGCATAGCGTAGCGTAGCGTAGCATAGCGTAGCGTAGCGTAGCATAGCGTAGCGAAGCGTAGCATAGCGTAGCGTAGCATAGCGTAGCGTAGCGTAGCATAGCGTAGCGAAGCGTAGCATAGCGTAGCGTAGCATAGCGTAGCATAGCGTAGCATAGCATAGCATAGCATTAGCATTAGCATAGCATAGCATAGCATAGCATAGCATAGCATAGCATAGCATAGCATAGCATAGCATAGCATAGCATAGCATAGCATAGCATAGCAATAGCATAGCATAGCATAGCATAGCATAGCATTAGCATAGCATAGCATAGCATAGCATAGCATAGCATATAGCATAGCATAGCATAGCATAGCATAGCATTAGCATAGCATAGCATAGCATAGCATAGCATAGCATTAGCATAGCATAGCATAGCATAGCATTAGCATAGCATAGCATAGCATAGCATAGCATAGCATAGCATAGCATAGCATAGCATAGCATAGCATAGCATTAGCATAGCATAGCATAGCATTAGCATAGCATAGCATTAGCATAGCAGCATAGCATAGCATAGCATAGCATAGCATAGCATAGCATAGCATTAGCATAGCATAGCATAGCATAGCATAGCATAGCATAGCATAGCATAGCATAGCATAGCATAGCATAGCATAGCATTAGCATAGCATAGCATAGCATAGCATTAGCATAGCATAGCATAGCATAGCATAGCATTAGCATAGCATAGCATAGCATAGCATTAGCATAGCATAGCATAGCATAGCATAGCATAGCATAGCATAGCATAGCATAGCATAGCATAGCATTAGCATAGCATAGCATAGCATAGCATAGCATAGCATAGCATAGCATAGCATAGCATAGCATAGCATAGCATAGCATAGCATAGCATAGCATAGCATAGCATAGCATAGCATAGCATAGCATAGCATAGCATAGCATAGCATAGCATAGCATAGCATAGCATAGCATAGCATAGCATAGCATAGCATAGCATAGCATAGCATAGCATAGCATAGCATAGCATAGCATAGCATAGCATAGCATAGCATAGCATAGCATAGCATTAGCATAGCATAGCATAGCATAGCATAGCATAGCATAGCATAGCATAGCATAGCATAGCATTAGCATAGCATAGCATAGCATTAGCATAGCATAGCATAGCATAGCATAGCATAGCATAGCATAGCATAGCATAGCATAGCATAGCATAGCATAGCATAGCATAGCATAGCATAGCATAGCATAGCATAGCATAGCATAGCATAGCATAGCATAGCATAGCATAGCATAGCATAGCATAGCATAGCATAGCATAGCATAGCATAGCATAGCATAGCATAGCATAGCATAGCATAGCATAGCATAGCATAGCATAGCATAGCATAGCATAGCATAGCATAGCATAGCATAGCATAGCATAGCATAGCATAGCATAGCATAGCATAGCATAGCATAGCATAGCATAGCATAGCATAGCATAGCATAGCATAGCATAGCATAGCATAGCATAGCATAGCATAGCATAGCATAGCATAGCATAGCATAGCATAGCATAGCATAGCATAGCATAGCATAGCATAGCATAGCATAGCATAGCATAGCATAGCATAGCATAGCATAGCATAGCATAGCATAGCATAGCATAGCATAGCATAGCATAGCATAGCATAGCATAGCATAGCATAGCATAGCATAGCATAGCATAGCATAGCATAGCATAGCATAGCATAGCATAGCATAGCATAGCATAGCATAGCATAGCATAGCATAGCATAGCATAGCATAGCATAGCATAGCATAGCATAGCATAGCATAGCATAGCATAGCATAGCATAGCATAGCATAGCATAGCATAGCATAGCATAGCATAGCATAGCATAGCATAGCATAGCATAGCATAGCATAGCATAGCATAGCATAGCATAGCATAGCATAGCATAGCATAGCATAGCATAGCATAGCATAGCATAGCATAGCATAGCATAGCATAGCATAGCATAGCATAGCATAGCATAGCATAGCATAGCATAGCATAGCATAGCATAGCATAGCATAGCATAGCATAGCATAGCATAGCATAGCATAGCATAGCATAGCATAGCATAGCATAGCATAGCATAGCATAGCATAGCATAGCATAGCATAGCATAGCATAGCATAGCATAGCATAGCATAGCATAGCATAGCATAGCATAGCATAGCATAGCATAGCATAGCATAGCATAGCATAGCATAGCATAGCATAGCATAGCATAGCATAGCATAGCATAGCATAGCATAGCATAGCATAGCATAGCATAGCATAGCATAGCATAGCATAGCATAGCATAGCATAGCATAGCATAGCATAGCATAGCATAGCATAGCATAGCATAGCATAGCATAGCATAGCATAGCATAGCATAGCATAGCATAGCATAGCATAGCATAGCATAGCATAGCATAGCATAGCATAGCATAGCATAGCATAGCATAGCATAGCATAGCATAGCATAGCATAGCATAGCATAGCATAGCATAGCATAGCATAGCATAGCATAGCATAGCATAGCATAGCATAGCATAGCATAGCATAGCATAGCATAGCATAGCATAGCATAGCATAGCATAGCATAGCATAGCATAGCATAGCATAGCATAGCATAGCATAGCATAGCATAGCATAGCATAGCATAGCATAGCATAGCATAGCATAGCATAGCATAGCATAGCATAGCATAGCATAGCATAGCATAGCATAGCATAGCATAGCATAGCATAGCATAGCATAGCATAGCATAGCATAGCATAGCATAGCATAGCATAGCATAGCATAGCATAGCATAGCATAGCATAGCATAGCATAGCATAGCATAGCATAGCATAGCATAGCATAGCATAGCATAGCATAGCATAGCATAGCATAGCATAGCATAGCATAGCATAGCATAGCATAGCATAGCATAGCATAGCATAGCATAGCATAGCATAGCATAGCATAGCATAGCATAGCATAGCATAGCATAGCATAGCATAGCATAGCATAGCATAGCATAGCATAGCATAGCATAGCATAGCATAGCATAGCATAGCATAGCATAGCATAGCATAGCATAGCATAGCATAGCATAGCATAGCATAGCATAGCATAGCATAGCATAGCATAGCATAGCATAGCATAGCATAGCATAGCATAGCATAGCATAGCATAGCATAGCATAGCATAGCATAGCATAGCATAGCATAGCATAGCATAGCATAGCATAGCATAGCATAGCATAGCATAGCATAGCATAGCATAGCATAGCATAGCATAGCATAGCATAGCATAGCATAGCATAGCATAGCATAGCATAGCATAGCATAGCATAGCATAGCATAGCATAGCATAGCATAGCATAGCATAGCATAGCATAGCATAGCATAGCATAGCATAGCATAGCATAGCATAGCATAGCATAGCATAGCATAGCATAGCATAGCATAGCATAGCATAGCATAGCATAGCATAGCATAGCATAGCATAGCATAGCATAGCATAGCATAGCATAGCATAGCATAGCATAGCATAGCATAGCATAGCATAGCATAGCATAGCATAGCATAGCATAGCATAGCATAGCATAGCATAGCATAGCATAGCATAGCATAGCATAGCATAGCATAGCATAGCATAGCATAGCATAGCATAGCATAGCATAGCATAGCATAGCATAGCATAGCATAGCATAGCATAGCATAGCATAGCATAGCATAGCATAGCATAGCATAGCATAGCATAGCATAGCATAGCATAGCATAGCATAGCATAGCATAGCATAGCATAGCATAGCATAGCATAGCATAGCATAGCATAGCATAGCATAGCATAGCATAGCATAGCATAGCATAGCATAGCATAGCATAGCATAGCATAGCATAGCATAGCATAGCATAGCATAGCATAGCATAGCATAGCATAGCATAGCATAGCATAGCATAGCATAGCATAGCATAGCATAGCATAGCATAGCATAGCATAGCATAGCATAGCATAGCATAGCATAGCATAGCATAGCATAGCATAGCATAGCATAGCATAGCATAGCATAGCATAGCATAGCATAGCATAGCATAGCATAGCATAGCATAGCATAGCATAGCATAGCATAGCATAGCATAGCATAGCATAGCATAGCATAGCATAGCATAGCATAGCATAGCATAGCATAGCATAGCATAGCATAGCATAGCATAGCATAGCATAGCATAGCATAGCATAGCATAGCATAGCATAGCATAGCATAGCATAGCATAGCATAGCATAGCATAGCATAGCATAGCATAGCATAGCATAGCATAGCATAGCATAGCATAGCATAGCATAGCATAGCATAGCATAGCATAGCATAGCATAGCATAGCATAGCATAGCATAGCATAGCATAGCATAGCATAGCATAGCATAGCATAGCATAGCATAGCATAGCATAGCATAGCATAGCATAGCATAGCATAGCATAGCATAGCATAGCATAGCATAGCATAGCATAGCATAGCATAGCATAGCATAGCATAGCATAGCATAGCATAGCATAGCATAGCATAGCATAGCATAGCATAGCATAGCATAGCATAGCATAGCATAGCATAGCATAGCATAGCATAGCATAGCATAGCATAGCATAGCATAGCATAGCATAGCATAGCATAGCATAGCATAGCATAGCATAGCATAGCATAGCATAGCATAGCATAGCATAGCATAGCATAGCATAGCATAGCATAGCATAGCATAGCATAGCATAGCATAGCATAGCATAGCATAGCATAGCATAGCATAGCATAGCATAGCATAGCATAGCATAGCATAGCATAGCATAGCATAGCATAGCATAGCATAGCATAGCATAGCATAGCATAGCATAGCATAGCATAGCATAGCATAGCATAGCATAGCATAGCATATAGCATAGCATAGCATAGCATAGCATAGCATAGCATAGCATAGCATAGCATAGCATAGCATAGCATAGCATAGCATAGCATATAGCATAGCATATAGCATAGCATAGCATAGCATATAGCATAGCATAGCATAGCATAGCATAGCATAGCATATAGCATAGCATAGCATAGCATAGCATAGCATAGCATAGCATAGCATAGCATAGCATATAGCATAGCATAGCATAGCATAGCATAGCATAGCATAGCATAGCATATAGCATAGCATAGCATAGCATAGCATATAGCATAGCATAGCATATAGCATAGCATATAGCATAGCATAGCATAGCATAGCATAGCATAGCATAGCATAGCATAGCATAGCATAGCATAGCATAGCATAGCATAGCATAGCATAGCATAGCATAGCATAGCATAGCATAGCATAGCATAGCATAGCATAGCATAGCATAGCATAGCATAGCATAGCATAGCATAGCATAGCATAGCATAGCATAGCATAGCATAGCATAGCATAGCATAGCATAGCATAGCATAGCATAGCATATAGCATAGCATAGCATAGCATAGCATAGCATAGCATAGCATAGCATAGCATAGCATAGCATAGCATAGCATAGCATAGCATAGCATAGCATAGCATAGCATAGCATAGCATAGCATAGCATAGCATAGCATAGCATAGCATATAGCATAGCATAGCATAGCATAGCATAGCATAGCATAGCATAGCATAGCATAGCATAGCATAGCATAGCATAGCATAGCATAGCATAGCATAGCATAGCATAGCATAGCATAGCATAGCATAGCATAGCATAGCATAGCATAGCATAGCATAGCATAGCATAGCATAGCATAGCATAGCATAGCATAGCATAGCATAGCATAGCATAGCATAGCATAGCATAGCATAGCATAGCATAGCATAGCATAGCATAGCATAGCATAGCATAGCATAGCATAGCATAGCATAGCATAGCATAGCATAGCATAGCATAGCATAGCATAGCATAGCATAGCATAGCATAGCATAGCATAGCATAGCATAGCATAGCATAGCATAGCATAGCATAGCATAGCATAGCATAGCATAGCATAGCATAGCATAGCATAGCATAGCATAGCATAGCATAGCATAGCATAGCATAGCATAGCATAGCATAGCATAGCATAGCATAGCATAGCATAGCATAGCATAGCATAGCATAGCATAGCATAGCATAGCATAGCATAGCATAGCATAGCATAGCATAGCATAGCATAGCATAGCATAGCATAGCATAGCATAGCATAGCATAGCATAGCATAGCATAGCATAGCATAGCATAGCATAGCATAGCATAGCATAGCATAGCATAGCATAGCATAGCATAGCATAGCATAGCATAGCATAGCATAGCATAGCATAGCATAGCATAGCATAGCATAGCATAGCATAGCATAGCATAGCATAGCATAGCATAGCATAGCATAGCATAGCATAGCATAGCATAGCATAGCATAGCATAGCATAGCATAGCATAGCATAGCATAGCATAGCATAGCATAGCATAGCATAGCATAGCATAGCATAGCATAGCATAGCATAGCATAGCATAGCATAGCATAGCATAGCATAGCATAGCATAGCATAGCATAGCATAGCATAGCATAGCATAGCATAGCATAGCATAGCATAGCATAGCATAGCATAGCATAGCATAGCATAGCATAGCATAGCATAGCATAGCATAGCATAGCATAGCATAGCATAGCATAGCATAGCATAGCATAGCATAGCATAGCATAGCATAGCATAGCATAGCATAGCATAGCATAGCATAGCATAGCATAGCATAGCATAGCATAGCATAGCATAGCATAGCATAGCATAGCATAGCATAGCATAGCATAGCATAGCATAGCATAGCATAGCATAGCATAGCATAGCATAGCATAGCATAGCATAGCATAGCATAGCATAGCATAGCATAGCATAGCATAGCATAGCATAGCATAGCATAGCATAGCATAGCATAGCATAGCATAGCATAGCATAGCATAGCATAGCATAGCATAGCATAGCATAGCATAGCATAGCATAGCATAGCATAGCATAGCATAGCATAGCATAGCATAGCATAGCATAGCATAGCATAGCATAGCATAGCATAGCATAGCATAGCATAGCATAGCATAGCATAGCATAGCATAGCATAGCATAGCATAGCATAGCATAGCATAGCATAGCATAGCATAGCATAGCATAGCATAGCATAGCATAGCATAGCATAGCATAGCATAGCATAGCATAGCATAGCATAGCATAGCATAGCATAGCATAGCATAGCATAGCATAGCATAGCATAGCATAGCATAGCATAGCATAGCATAGCATAGCATAGCATAGCATAGCATAGCATAGCATAGCATAGCATAGCATAGCATAGCATAGCATAGCATAGCATAGCATAGCATAGCATAGCATAGCATAGCATAGCATAGCATAGCATAGCATAGCATAGCATAGCATAGCATAGCATAGCATAGCATAGCATAGCATAGCATAGCATAGCATAGCATAGCATAGCATAGCATAGCATAGCATAGCATAGCATAGCATAGCATAGCATAGCATAGCATAGCATAGCATAGCATAGCATAGCATAGCATAGCATAGCATAGCATAGCATAGCATAGCATAGCATAGCATAGCATAGCATAGCATAGCATAGCATAGCATAGCATAGCATAGCATAGCATAGCATAGCATAGCATAGCATAGCATAGCATAGCATAGCATAGCATAGCATAGCATAGCATAGCATAGCATAGCATAGCATAGCATAGCATAGCAGCATAGCATAGCATAGCATAGCATAGCATAGCATAGCATAGCATAGCATAGCATAGCATAGCATAGCATAGCATAGCATAGCATAGCATAGCATAGCATAGCATAGCATAGCATAGCATAGCATAGCATAGCATAGCATAGCATAGCATAGCATAGCATAGCATAGCATAGCATAGCATAGCATAGCATAGCATAGCATAGCATAGCATAGCATAGCATAGCATAGCATAGCATAGCATAGCATAGCATAGCATAGCATAGCATAGCATAGCATAGCATAGCATAGCATAGCATAGCATAGCATAGCATAGCATAGCATAGCATAGCATAGCATAGCATAGCATAGCATAGCATAGCATAGCATAGCATAGCATAGCATAGCATAGCATAGCATAGCATAGCATAGCATAGCATAGCATAGCATAGCATAGCATAGCATAGCATAGCATAGCATAGCATAGCATAGCATAGCATAGCATAGCATAGCATAGCATAGCATAGCATAGCATAGCATAGCATAGCATAGCATAGCATAGCATAGCATAGCATAGCATAGCATAGCATAGCATAGCATAGCATAGCATAGCATAGCATAGCATAGCATAGCATAGCATAGCATAGCATAGCATAGCATAGCATAGCATAGCATAGCATAGCATAGCATAGCATAGCATAGCATAGCATAGCATAGCATAGCATAGCATAGCATAGCATAGCATAGCATAGCATAGCATAGCATAGCATAGCATAGCATAGCATAGCATAGCATAGCATAGCATAGCATAGCATAGCATAGCATAGCATAGCATAGCATAGCATAGCATAGCATAGCATAGCATAGCATAGCATAGCATAGCATAGCATAGCATAGCATAGCATAGCATAGCATAGCATAGCATAGCATAGCATAGCATAGCATAGCATAGCATAGCATAGCATAGCATAGCATAGCATAGCATAGCATAGCATAGCATAGCATAGCATAGCATAGCATAGCATAGCATAGCATAGCATAGCATAGCATAGCATAGCATAGCATAGCATAGCATAGCATAGCATAGCATAGCATAGCATAGCATAGCATAGCATAGCATAGCATAGCATAGCATAGCATAGCATAGCATAGCATAGCATAGCATAGCATAGCATAGCATAGCATAGCATAGCATAGCATAGCATAGCATAGCATAGCATAGCATAGCATAGCATAGCATAGCATAGCATAGCATAGCATAGCATAGCATAGCATAGCATAGCATAGCATAGCATAGCATAGCATAGCATAGCATAGCATAGCATAGCATAGCATAGCATAGCATAGCATAGCATAGCATAGCATAGCATAGCATAGCATAGCATAGCATAGCATAGCATAGCATAGCATAGCATAGCATAGCATAGCATAGCATAGCATAGCATAGCATAGCATAGCATAGCATAGCATAGCATAGCATAGCATAGCATAGCATAGCATAGCATAGCATAGCATAGCATAGCATAGCATAGCATAGCATAGCATAGCATAGCATAGCATAGCATAGCATAGCATAGCATAGCATAGCATAGCATAGCATAGCATAGCATAGCATAGCATAGCATAGCATAGCATAGCATAGCATAGCATAGCATAGCATAGCATAGCATAGCATAGCATAGCATAGCATAGCATAGCATAGCATAGCATAGCATAGCATAGCATAGCATAGCATAGCATAGCATAGCATAGCATAGCATAGCATAGCATAGCATAGCATAGCATAGCATAGCATAGCATAGCATAGCATAGCATAGCATAGCATAGCATAGCATAGCATAGCATAGCATAGCATAGCATAGCATAGCATAGCATAGCATAGCATAGCATAGCATAGCATAGCATAGCATAGCATAGCATAGCATAGCATAGCATAGCATAGCATAGCATAGCATAGCATAGCATAGCATAGCATAGCATAGCATAGCATAGCATAGCATAGCATAGCATAGCATAGCATAGCATAGCATAGCATAGCATAGCATAGCATAGCATAGCATAGCATAGCATAGCATAGCATAGCATAGCATAGCATAGCATAGCATAGCATAGCATAGCATAGCATAGCATAGCATAGCATAGCATAGCATAGCATAGCATAGCATAGCATAGCATAGCATAGCATAGCATAGCATAGCATAGCATAGCATAGCATAGCATAGCATAGCATAGCATAGCATAGCATAGCATAGCATAGCATAGCATAGCATAGCATAGCATAGCATAGCATAGCATAGCATAGCATAGCATAGCATAGCATAGCATAGCATAGCATAGCATAGCATAGCATAGCATAGCATAGCATAGCATAGCATAGCATAGCATAGCATAGCATAGCATAGCATAGCATAGCATAGCATAGCATAGCATAGCATAGCATAGCATAGCATAGCATAGCATAGCATAGCATAGCATAGCATAGCATAGCATAGCATAGCATAGCATAGCATAGCATAGCATAGCATAGCATAGCATAGCATAGCATAGCATAGCATAGCATAGCATAGCATAGCATAGCATAGCATAGCATAGCATAGCATAGCATAGCATAGCATAGCATAGCATAGCATAGCATAGCATAGCATAGCATAGCATAGCATAGCATAGCATAGCATAGCATAGCATAGCATAGCATAGCATAGCATAGCATAGCATAGCATAGCATAGCATAGCATAGCATAGCATAGCATAGCATAGCATAGCATAGCATAGCATAGCATAGCATAGCATAGCATAGCATAGCATAGCATAGCATAGCATAGCATAGCATAGCATAGCATAGCATAGCATAGCATAGCATAGCATAGCATAGCATAGCATAGCATAGCATAGCATAGCATAGCATAGCATAGCATAGCATAGCATAGCATAGCATAGCATAGCATAGCATAGCATAGCATAGCATAGCATAGCATAGCATAGCATAGCATAGCATAGCATAGCATAGCATAGCATAGCATAGCATAGCATAGCATAGCATAGCATAGCATAGCATAGCATAGCATAGCATAGCATAGCATAGCATAGCATAGCATAGCATAGCATAGCATAGCATAGCATAGCATAGCATAGCATAGCATAGCATAGCATAGCATAGCATAGCATAGCATAGCATAGCATAGCATAGCATAGCATAGCATAGCATAGCATAGCATAGCATAGCATAGCATAGCATAGCATAGCATAGCATAGCATAGCATAGCATAGCATAGCATAGCATAGCATAGCATAGCATAGCATAGCATAGCATAGCATAGCATAGCATAGCATAGCATAGCATAGCATAGCATAGCATAGCATAGCATAGCATAGCATAGCATAGCATAGCATAGCATAGCATAGCATAGCATAGCATAGCATAGCATAGCATAGCATAGCATAGCATAGCATAGCATAGCATAGCATAGCATAGCATAGCATAGCATAGCATAGCATAGCATAGCATAGCATAGCATAGCATAGCATAGCATAGCATAGCATAGCATAGCATAGCATAGCATAGCATAGCATAGCATAGCATAGCATAGCATAGCATAGCATAGCATAGCATAGCATAGCATAGCATAGCATAGCATAGCATAGCATAGCATAGCATAGCATAGCATAGCATAGCATAGCATAGCATAGCATAGCATAGCATAGCATAGCATAGCATAGCATAGCATAGCATAGCATAGCATAGCATAGCATAGCATAGCATAGCATAGCATAGCATAGCATAGCATAGCATAGCATAGCATAGCATAGCATAGCATAGCATAGCATAGCATAGCATAGCATAGCATAGCATAGCATAGCATAGCATAGCATAGCATAGCATAGCATAGCATAGCATAGCATAGCATAGCATAGCATAGCATAGCATAGCATAGCATAGCATAGCATAGCATAGCATAGCATAGCATAGCATAGCATAGCATAGCATAGCATAGCATAGCATAGCATAGCATAGCATAGCATAGCATAGCATAGCATAGCATAGCATAGCATAGCATAGCATAGCATAGCATAGCATAGCATAGCATAGCATAGCATAGCATAGCATAGCATAGCATAGCATAGCATAGCATAGCATAGCATAGCATAGCATAGCATAGCATAGCATAGCATAGCATAGCATAGCATAGCATAGCATAGCATAGCATAGCATAGCATAGCATAGCATAGCATAGCATAGCATAGCATAGCATAGCATAGCATAGCATAGCATAGCATAGCATAGCATAGCATAGCATAGCATAGCATAGCATAGCATAGCATAGCATAGCATAGCATAGCATAGCATAGCATAGCATAGCATAGCATAGCATAGCATAGCATAGCATAGCATAGCATAGCATAGCATAGCATAGCATAGCATAGCATAGCATAGCATAGCATAGCATAGCATAGCATAGCATAGCATAGCATAGCATAGCATAGCATAGCATAGCATAGCATAGCATAGCATAGCATAGCATAGCATAGCATAGCATAGCATAGCATAGCATAGCATAGCATAGCATAGCATAGCATAGCATAGCATAGCATAGCATAGCATAGCATAGCATAGCATAGCATAGCATAGCATAGCATAGCATAGCATAGCATAGCATAGCATAGCATAGCATAGCATAGCATAGCATAGCATAGCATAGCATAGCATAGCATAGCATAGCATAGCATAGCATAGCATAGCATAGCATAGCATAGCATAGCATAGCATAGCATAGCATAGCATAGCATAGCATAGCATAGCATAGCATAGCATAGCATAGCATAGCATAGCATAGCATAGCATAGCATAGCATAGCATAGCATAGCATAGCATAGCATAGCATAGCATAGCATAGCATAGCATAGCATAGCATAGCATAGCATAGCATAGCATAGCATAGCATAGCATAGCATAGCATAGCATAGCATAGCATAGCATAGCATAGCATAGCATAGCATAGCATAGCATAGCATAGCATAGCATAGCATAGCATAGCATAGCATAGCATAGCATAGCATAGCATAGCATAGCATAGCATAGCATAGCATAGCATAGCATAGCATAGCATAGCATAGCATAGCATAGCATAGCATAGCATAGCATAGCATAGCATAGCATAGCATAGCATAGCATAGCATAGCATAGCATAGCATAGCATAGCATAGCATAGCATAGCATAGCATAGCATAGCATAGCATAGCATAGCATAGCATAGCATAGCATAGCATAGCATAGCATAGCATAGCATAGCATAGCATAGCATAGCATAGCATAGCATAGCATAGCATAGCATAGCATAGCATAGCATAGCATAGCATAGCATAGCATAGCATAGCATAGCATAGCATAGCATAGCATAGCATAGCATAGCATAGCATAGCATAGCATAGCATAGCATAGCATAGCATAGCATAGCATAGCATAGCATAGCATAGCATAGCATAGCATAGCATAGCATAGCATAGCATAGCATAGCATAGCATAGCATAGCATAGCATAGCATAGCATAGCATAGCATAGCATAGCATAGCATAGCATAGCATAGCATAGCATAGCATAGCATAGCATAGCATAGCATAGCATAGCATAGCATAGCATAGCATAGCATAGCATAGCATAGCATAGCATAGCATAGCATAGCATAGCATAGCATAGCATAGCATAGCATAGCATAGCATAGCATAGCATAGCATAGCATAGCATAGCATAGCATAGCATAGCATAGCATAGCATAGCATAGCATAGCATAGCATAGCATAGCATAGCATAGCATAGCATAGCATAGCATAGCATAGCATAGCATAGCATAGCATAGCATAGCATAGCATAGCATAGCATAGCATAGCATAGCATAGCATAGCATAGCATAGCATAGCATAGCATAGCATAGCATAGCATAGCATAGCATAGCATAGCATAGCATAGCATAGCATAGCATAGCATAGCATAGCATAGCATAGCATAGCATAGCATAGCATAGCATAGCATAGCATAGCATAGCATAGCATAGCATAGCATAGCATAGCATAGCATAGCATAGCATAGCATAGCATAGCATAGCATAGCATAGCATAGCATAGCATAGCATAGCATAGCATAGCATAGCATAGCATAGCATAGCATAGCATAGCATAGCATAGCATAGCATAGCATAGCATAGCATAGCATAGCATAGCATAGCATAGCATAGCATAGCATAGCATAGCATAGCATAGCATAGCATAGCATAGCATAGCATAGCATAGCATAGCATAGCATAGCATAGCATAGCATAGCATAGCATAGCATAGCATAGCATAGCATAGCATAGCATAGCATAGCATAGCATAGCATAGCATAGCATAGCATAGCATAGCATAGCATAGCATAGCATAGCATAGCATAGCATAGCATAGCATAGCATAGCATAGCATAGCATAGCATAGCATAGCATAGCATAGCATAGCATAGCATAGCATAGCATAGCATAGCATAGCATAGCATAGCATAGCATAGCATAGCATAGCATAGCATAGCATAGCATAGCATAGCATAGCATAGCATAGCATAGCATAGCATAGCATAGCATAGCATAGCATAGCATAGCATAGCATAGCATAGCATAGCATAGCATAGCATAGCATAGCATAGCATAGCATAGCATAGCATAGCATAGCATAGCATAGCATAGCATAGCATAGCATAGCATAGCATAGCATAGCATAGCATAGCATAGCATAGCATATAGCATAGCATAGCATAGCATAGCATAGCATAGCATAGCATAGCATAGCATAGCATAGCATAGCATAGCATAGCATAGCATAGCATAGCATAGCATAGCATAGCATAGCATAGCATAGCATAGCATAGCATAGCATAGCATAGCATAGCATAGCATAGCATAGCATAGCATAGCATAGCATAGCATAGCATAGCATAGCATAGCATAGCATAGCATAGCATAGCATAGCATAGCATAGCATAGCATAGCATATAGCATAGCATAGCATAGCATAGCATAGCATAGCATAGCATAGCATAGCATAGCATAGCATAGCATAGCATAGCATAGCATAGCATAGCATAGCATAGCATAGCATAGCATAGCATAGCATAGCATAGCATAGCATAGCATAGCATAGCATAGCATAGCATAGCATAGCATAGCATAGCATAGCATAGCATAGCATAGCATAGCATAGCATAGCATAGCATAGCATAGCATAGCATAGCATAGCATAGCATAGCATAGCATAGCATAGCATAGCATAGCATAGCATAGCATAGCATAGCATAGCATAGCATAGCATAGCATAGCATAGCATAGCATAGCATAGCATAGCATAGCATAGCATAGCATAGCATAGCATAGCATAGCATAGCATAGCATAGCATAGCATAGCATAGCATAGCATAGCATAGCATAGCATAGCATAGCATAGCATAGCATAGCATAGCATAGCATAGCATAGCATAGCATAGCATAGCATAGCATAGCATAGCATAGCATAGCATAGCATAGCATAGCATAGCATAGCATAGCATAGCATAGCATAGCATAGCATAGCATAGCATAGCATAGCATAGCATAGCATAGCATAGCATAGCATAGCATAGCATAGCATAGCATAGCATAGCATAGCATAGCATAGCATAGCATAGCATAGCATAGCATAGCATAGCATAGCATAGCATAGCATAGCATAGCATAGCATAGCATAGCATAGCATAGCATAGCATAGCATAGCATAGCATAGCATAGCATAGCATAGCATAGCATAGCATAGCATAGCATAGCATAGCATAGCATAGCATAGCATAGCATAGCATAGCATAGCATAGCATAGCATAGCATAGCATAGCATAGCATAGCATAGCATAGCATAGCATAGCATAGCATAGCATAGCATAGCATAGCATAGCATAGCATAGCATAGCATAGCATAGCATAGCATAGCATAGCATAGCATAGCATAGCATAGCATAGCATAGCATAGCATAGCATAGCATAGCATAGCATAGCATAGCATAGCATAGCATAGCATAGCATAGCATAGCATAGCATAGCATAGCATAGCATAGCATAGCATAGCATAGCATAGCATAGCATAGCATAGCATAGCATAGCATAGCATAGCATAGCATAGCATAGCATAGCATAGCATAGCATAGCATAGCATAGCATAGCATAGCATAGCATAGCATAGCATAGCATAGCATAGCATAGCATAGCATAGCATAGCATAGCATAGCATAGCATAGCATAGCATAGCATAGCATAGCATAGCATAGCATAGCATAGCATAGCATAGCATAGCATAGCATAGCATAGCATAGCATAGCATAGCATAGCATAGCATAGCATAGCATAGCATAGCATAGCATAGCATAGCATAGCATAGCATAGCATAGCATAGCATAGCATAGCATAGCATAGCATAGCATAGCATAGCATAGCATAGCATAGCATAGCATAGCATAGCATAGCATAGCATAGCATAGCATAGCATAGCATAGCATAGCATAGCATAGCATAGCATAGCATAGCATAGCATAGCATAGCATAGCATAGCATAGCATAGCATAGCATAGCATAGCATAGCATAGCATAGCATAGCATAGCATAGCATAGCATAGCATAGCATAGCATAGCATAGCATAGCATAGCATAGCATAGCATAGCATAGCATAGCATAGCATAGCATAGCATAGCATAGCATAGCATAGCATAGCATAGCATAGCATAGCATAGCATAGCATAGCATAGCATAGCATAGCATAGCATAGCATATAGCATAGCATAGCATAGCATAGCATAGCATAGCATAGCATAGCATAGCATAGCATAGCATAGCATAGCATAGCATAGCATAGCATAGCATAGCATAGCATAGCATAGCATAGCATAGCATAGCATAGCATAGCATAGCATAGCATAGCATAGCATAGCATAGCATAGCATAGCATAGCATAGCATAGCATAGCATAGCATAGCATAGCATAGCATAGCATAGCATAGCATAGCATAGCATAGCATAGCATAGCATAGCATAGCATAGCATAGCATAGCATAGCATAGCATAGCATAGCATAGCATAGCATAGCATAGCATAGCATAGCATAGCATAGCATAGCATAGCATAGCATAGCATAGCATAGCATAGCATAGCATAGCATAGCATAGCATAGCATAGCATAGCATAGCATAGCATAGCATAGCATAGCATAGCATAGCATAGCATAGCATAGCATAGCATAGCATAGCATAGCATAGCATAGCATAGCATAGCATAGCATAGCATAGCATAGCATAGCATAGCATAGCATAGCATAGCATAGCATAGCATAGCATAGCATAGCATAGCATAGCATAGCATAGCATAGCATAGCATAGCATAGCATAGCATAGCATAGCATAGCATAGCATAGCATAGCATAGCATAGCATAGCATAGCATAGCATAGCATAGCATAGCATAGCATAGCATAGCATAGCATAGCATAGCATAGCATAGCATAGCATAGCATAGCATAGCATAGCATAGCATAGCATAGCATAGCATAGCATAGCATAGCATAGCATAGCATAGCATAGCATAGCATAGCATAGCATAGCATAGCATAGCATAGCATAGCATAGCATAGCATAGCATAGCATAGCATAGCATAGCATAGCATAGCATAGCATAGCATAGCATAGCATAGCATAGCATAGCATAGCATAGCATAGCATAGCATAGCATAGCATAGCATAGCATAGCATAGCATAGCATAGCATAGCATAGCATAGCATAGCATAGCATAGCATAGCATAGCATAGCATAGCATAGCATAGCATAGCATAGCATAGCATAGCATAGCATAGCATAGCATAGCATAGCATAGCATAGCATAGCATAGCATAGCATAGCATAGCATAGCATAGCATAGCATAGCATAGCATAGCATAGCATAGCATAGCATAGCATAGCATAGCATAGCATAGCATAGCATAGCATAGCATAGCATAGCATAGCATAGCATAGCATAGCATAGCATAGCATAGCATAGCATAGCATAGCATAGCATAGCATAGCATAGCATAGCATAGCATAGCATAGCATAGCATAGCATAGCATAGCATAGCATAGCATAGCATAGCATAGCATAGCATAGCATAGCATAGCATAGCATAGCATAGCATAGCATAGCATAGCATAGCATAGCATAGCATAGCATAGCATAGCATAGCATAGCATAGCATAGCATAGCATAGCATAGCATAGCATAGCATAGCATAGCATAGCATAGCATAGCATAGCATAGCATAGCATAGCATAGCATAGCATAGCATAGCATAGCATAGCATAGCATATAGCATAGCATAGCATAGCATAGCATAGCATAGCATAGCATAGCATAGCATAGCATAGCATAGCATAGCATAGCATAGCATAGCATAGCATAGCATAGCATAGCATAGCATAGCATAGCATAGCATAGCATAGCATAGCATAGCATAGCATAGCATAGCATAGCATAGCATAGCATAGCATAGCATAGCATAGCATAGCATAGCATAGCATAGCATAGCATAGCATAGCATAGCATAGCATAGCATAGCATAGCATAGCATAGCATAGCATATAGCATAGCATAGCATAGCATAGCATAGCATAGCATAGCATAGCATAGCATAGCATAGCATAGCATAGCATAGCATAGCATAGCATAGCATAGCATAGCATAGCATAGCATAGCATAGCATAGCATAGCATAGCATAGCATAGCATAGCATAGCATAGCATAGCATAGCATAGCATAGCATAGCATAGCATAGCATAGCATATAGCATAGCATAGCATAGCATAGCATAGCATAGCATAGCATAGCATAGCATAGCATAGCATAGCATAGCATAGCATAGCATAGCATAGCATAGCATAGCATAGCATAGCATAGCATAGCATAGCATAGCATAGCATAGCATAGCATAGCATAGCATAGCATAGCATAGCATAGCATAGCATAGCATAGCATAGCATAGCATAGCATAGCATAGCATAGCATAGCATAGCATAGCATAGCATAGCATAGCATAGCATAGCATAGCATAGCATAGCATAGCATAGCATAGCATAGCATAGCATAGCATAGCATAGCATAGCATAGCATAGCATAGCATAGCATAGCATAGCATAGCATAGCATAGCATAGCATAGCATAGCATAGCATAGCATAGCATAGCATAGCATAGCATAGCATAGCATAGCATAGCATAGCATAGCATAGCATAGCATAGCATAGCATAGCATAGCATAGCATAGCATAGCATAGCATAGCATAGCATAGCATAGCATAGCATAGCATAGCATAGCATAGCATAGCATAGCATAGCATAGCATAGCATAGCATAGCATAGCATAGCATAGCATAGCATAGCATAGCATAGCATAGCATAGCATAGCATAGCATAGCATAGCATAGCATAGCATAGCATAGCATAGCATAGCATAGCATAGCATAGCATAGCATAGCATAGCATAGCATAGCATAGCATAGCATAGCATAGCATAGCATAGCATAGCATAGCATAGCATAGCATAGCATAGCATAGCATAGCATAGCATAGCATAGCATAGCATAGCATAGCATAGCATAGCATAGCATAGCATAGCATAGCATAGCATAGCATAGCATAGCATAGCATAGCATAGCATAGCATAGCATAGCATAGCATAGCATAGCATAGCATAGCATAGCATAGCATAGCATAGCATAGCATAGCATAGCATAGCATAGCATAGCATAGCATAGCATAGCATAGCATAGCATAGCATAGCATAGCATAGCATAGCATAGCATAGCATAGCATAGCATAGCATAGCATAGCATAGCATAGCATAGCATAGCATAGCATAGCATAGCATAGCATAGCATAGCATAGCATAGCATAGCATAGCATAGCATAGCATAGCATAGCATAGCATAGCATAGCATAGCATAGCATAGCATAGCATAGCATAGCATAGCATAGCATAGCATAGCATAGCATAGCATAGCATAGCATAGCATAGCATAGCATAGCATAGCATAGCATAGCATAGCATAGCATAGCATAGCATAGCATAGCATAGCATAGCATAGCATAGCATAGCATAGCATAGCATAGCATAGCATAGCATAGCATAGCATAGCATAGCATAGCATAGCATAGCATAGCATAGCATAGCATAGCATAGCATAGCATAGCATAGCATAGCATAGCATAGCATAGCATAGCATAGCATAGCATAGCATAGCATAGCATAGCATAGCATAGCATAGCATAGCATAGCATAGCATAGCATAGCATAGCATAGCATAGCATAGCATAGCATAGCATAGCATAGCATAGCATAGCATAGCATAGCATAGCATAGCATAGCATAGCATAGCATAGCATAGCATAGCATAGCATAGCATAGCATAGCATAGCATAGCATAGCATAGCATAGCATAGCATAGCATAGCATAGCATAGCATAGCATAGCATAGCATAGCATAGCATAGCATAGCATATAGCATAGCATAGCATAGCATATAGCATAGCATAGCATAGCATAGCATAGCATAGCATAGCATAGCATAGCATAGCATAGCATAGCATAGCATAGCATAGCATAGCATAGCATAGCATAGCATAGCATAGCATAGCATAGCATAGCATAGCATAGCATAGCATAGCATAGCATAGCATAGCATAGCATAGCATAGCATAGCATAGCATAGCATAGCATAGCATAGCATAGCATAGCATAGCATAGCATAGCATAGCATAGCATAGCATATAGCATAGCATAGCATAGCATAGCATAGCATAGCATAGCATAGCATAGCATAGCATAGCATAGCATAGCATAGCATAGCATAGCATATAGCATAGCATAGCATAGCATAGCATATAGCATAGCATAGCATATAGCATAGCATATAGCATAGCATAGCATAGCATAGCATAGCATAGCATATAGCATAGCATAGCATATAGCATAGCATAGCATAGCATAGCATAGCATAGCATAGCATAGCATAGCATAGCATAGCATAGCATAGCATAGCATAGCATAGCATAGCATAGCATAGCATAGCATAGCATAGCATAGCATAGCATAGCATAGCATAGCATAGCATAGCATAGCATAGCATAGCATAGCATAGCATAGCATAGCATAGCATAGCATAGCATAGCATAGCATAGCATAGCATAGCATAGCATAGCATAGCATAGCATAGCATAGCATAGCATAGCATAGCATAGCATAGCATAGCATAGCATAGCATAGCATAGCATAGCATAGCATAGCATAGCATAGCATAGCATAGCATAGCATAGCATAGCATAGCATAGCATAGCATAGCATAGCATAGCATAGCATAGCATAGCATAGCATAGCATAGCATAGCATAGCATAGCATAGCATAGCATAGCATAGCATAGCATAGCATAGCATAGCATAGCATAGCATAGCATAGCATAGCATAGCATAGCATAGCATAGCATAGCATAGCATAGCATAGCATAGCATAGCATAGCATAGCATAGCATAGCATAGCATAGCATAGCATAGCATAGCATAGCATAGCATAGCATAGCATAGCATAGCATAGCATAGCATAGCATAGCATAGCATAGCATAGCATAGCATAGCATAGCATAGCATAGCATAGCATAGCATAGCATAGCATAGCATAGCATAGCATAGCATAGCATAGCATAGCATAGCATAGCATAGCATAGCATAGCATAGCATAGCATAGCATAGCATAGCATAGCATAGCATAGCATAGCATAGCATAGCATAGCATAGCATAGCATAGCATAGCATAGCATAGCATAGCATAGCATAGCATAGCATAGCATAGCATAGCATAGCATAGCATAGCATAGCATAGCATAGCATAGCATAGCATAGCATAGCATAGCATAGCATAGCATAGCATAGCATAGCATAGCATAGCATAGCATAGCATAGCATAGCATAGCATAGCATAGCATAGCATAGCATAGCATAGCATAGCATAGCATAGCATAGCATAGCATAGCATAGCATAGCATAGCATAGCATAGCATAGCATAGCATAGCATAGCATAGCATAGCATAGCATAGCATAGCATAGCATAGCATAGCATATAGCATAGCATAGCATAGCATAGCATAGCATAGCATAGCATAGCATAGCATAGCATAGCATAGCATAGCATAGCATAGCATAGCATAGCATAGCATAGCATAGCATAGCATAGCATAGCATAGCATAGCATAGCATAGCATAGCATAGCATAGCATAGCATAGCATAGCATAGCATAGCATAGCATAGCATAGCATAGCATAGCATAGCATAGCATAGCATAGCATAGCATAGCATAGCATAGCATAGCATAGCATAGCATAGCATAGCATAGCATAGCATAGCATAGCATAGCATAGCATAGCATAGCATAGCATAGCATAGCATAGCATAGCATAGCATAGCATAGCATAGCATAGCATAGCATAGCATAGCATAGCATAGCATAGCATAGCATAGCATAGCATAGCATAGCATAGCATAGCATAGCATAGCATAGCATAGCATAGCATAGCATAGCATAGCATAGCATAGCATAGCATAGCATAGCATATAGCATAGCATAGCATAGCATAGCATAGCATAGCATAGCATAGCATAGCATAGCATAGCATAGCATAGCATAGCATAGCATAGCATAGCATAGCATAGCATAGCATAGCATAGCATAGCATAGCATATAGCATAGCATAGCATAGCATAGCATAGCATAGCATAGCATAGCATAGCATATAGCATATAGCATAGCATAGCATAGCATAGCATAGCATAGCATAGCATAGCATAGCATAGCATAGCATAGCATAGCATAGCATAGCATAGCATAGCATAGCATAGCATAGCATAGCATAGCATAGCATCATAGCATAGCATAGCATAGCATAGCATAGCATAGCATAGCATAGCATAGCATAGCATAGCATAGCATAGCATAGCATAGCATAGCATAGCATAGCATAGCATAGCATAGCATAGCATAGCATAGCATAGCATAGCATAGCATAGCATAGCATAGCATAGCATAGCATAGCATATAGCATAGCATAGCATAGCATAGCATAGCATAGCATAGCATAGCATAGCATAGCATAGCATAGCATAGCATAGCATAGCATAGCATAGCATAGCATAGCATAGCATAGCATAGCATAGCATAGCATAGCATAGCATAGCATAGCATAGCATAGCATAGCATAGCATAGCATAGCATAGCATAGCATATAGCATAGCATAATAGCATAGCATATAGCATAGCATAGCATAGCATAGCATAGCATATAGCATAGCATAGCATAGCATAGCATAGCATAGCATAGCATATAGCATAGCATAGCATAGCATAGCATAGCATAGCATAGCATATAGCATAGCATAGCATAGCATAGCATAGCATAGCATAGCATAGCATATAGCATAGCATAGCATAGCATAGCATAGCATAGCATAGCATAGCATATAGCATAGCATAGCATAGCATAGCATAGCATAGCATAGCATAGCATATAGCATAGCATAGCATAGCATATAGCATAGCATAGCATAGCATAGCATAGCATAGCATAGCATAGCATAGCATAGCATAGCATAGCATAGCATAGCATAGCATAGCATAGCATAGCATATAGCATAGCATAGCATAGCATAGCATAGCATAGCATAGCATATAGCATAGCATAGCATAGCATAGCATAGCATAGCATAGCATAGCATAGCATAGCATAGCATAGCATAGCATAGCATAGCATAGCATAGCATAGCATAGCATAGCATATAGCATAGCATAGCATAGCATAGCATAGCATATAGCATAGCATAGCATAGCATAGCATAGCATAGCATAGCATAGCATAGCATAGCATAGCATAGCATAGCATAGCATAGCATAGCATAGCATAGCATAGCATAGCATAGCATAGCATAGCATAGCATAGCATAGCATAGCATAGCATAGCATAGCATAGCATAGCATAGCATAGCATAGCATAGCATAGCATAGCATAGCAGCATAGCATAGCATAGCATAGCATAGCATAGCATAGCATAGCATAGCATAGCATAGCATAGCATAGCATAGCATAGCATAGCATAGCATAGCATAGCATAGCATAGCATAGCATAGCATAGCATAGCATAGCATAGCATAGCATAGCATAGCATAGCATAGCATAGCATAGCATAGCATAGCATAGCATAGCATAGCACAGCATAGCATAGCATAGCATAGCATAGCATAGCATAGCATAGCATAGCATAGCATAGCATAGCATAGCATAGCATAGCATAGCATAGCATAGCATAGCATAGCATAGCATAGCATAGCATAGCATAGCATAGCATAGCATAGCATAGCATAGCATAGCATAGCATAGCATAGCATAGCATAGCATAGCATAGCATAGCATAGCATAGCATAGCATAGCATAGCATAGCATAGCATAGCATAGCATAGCATAGCATAGCATAGCATAGCATAGCATAGCATAGCATAGCATAGCATAGCATAGCATAGCATAGCATAGCATAGCATAGCATAGCATAGCATAGCATAGCATAGCATAGCATAGCATAGCATAGCATAGCATAGCATAGCATAGCATAGCATAGCATAGCATAGCATAGCATAGCATAGCATAGCATAGCATAGCATAGCATAGCATAGCATAGCATAGCATAGCATAGCATAGCATAGCATAGCATAGCATAGCATAGCATAGCATAGCATAGCATAGCATAGCATAGCATAGCATAGCATAGCATAGCATAGCATAGCATAGCATAGAGTAGCATAGCATAGCATAGCATAGCATAGCATAGCATAGCATAGCATAGCATAGCATAGCATAGCATAGCATAGCATAGCATAGCATAGCATAGCATAGCATAGCATAGCATAGCATAGCATAGCATAGCATAGCATAGCATAGCATAGCATAGCATGCATAGCATAGCATAGCATAGCATAGCACATAGCATAGCATAGCATAGCATAGCATAGCATAGCAATAGCATAGCATAGCATTAGCATAGCATAGCATAGCATAGCATAGCATAGCATAGCATAGCATTAGCATAGCATAGCATAGCATAGCATAGCATAGCATAGCATAGCATAGCATAGCATAGCATAGCATAGCATAGCATAGCATAGCATAGCATAGCATAGCATAGCATAGCATAGCATAGCATAGCATAGCATAGCATAGCATAGCAT
>JAEQBA010001085.1:0-65310 GCA_019434445.1 Phalangium opilio
CCAAATTTATTTTGTACTTCAAATGTATTTTGTACTCTGAAATTTCTTACAAATCACTTCAAAATAAAAATGTACTTTTAAATATCACAATTAACCTTTAAATTATCACAATTTCTTCTTCCATTTCAAAAAAGATGGAATATAATATTTAAAATAAACTAACTGGAGCCTAATTAGAAGCGTGTCCATAAATTTTTGATCTCTAGGAACTTCAATCACGCAACAGTCATCTTCCAATTTTGAATAAATTACTAAATAGCAATTTTGAAGACCTAACAAAGCTATATTAAGTTGAATTTGACCATAATATTTATGTTTCGGTTTGAGCGTTAACTTGTCGTTTTTCTGTATGATGTATGGAGTTTTCTTAATCACAGCGTCAAGTTTCTCCTTTCTCCAACAACAGGGCATTTAATTTCAACTAAATTATCAGTTACTAGGCCGTCAGGTGAACACCCCAAGAAAGGATACAACGGGTTGATCACAAATCAAATTTTAGAAACTTTGACATTAAGCTTTCTCTCAAAAGCTAGGAGGGCATATTTTTCATTAAGTATACCGTATTGCGTGTTCGCATCCACATTGAATTTTGATTCCAGAGCCCTACGAATCTTTTCAGTTGGATCTTTTGGGAAGTAGGTATAATATTCGTAGCACGTGCTTGCTGTAAATCTTTTTTTCCTTTCACTTCTCCAAAAAGGATCACTCTGGCTTTCTGTTTTAATGGCAATGGCAACGGCTTTTTCTAAAGATACAGAAACTTCATTATCGTAAAATAATTTCTCTTCTTCAGTACACGAAGCTAGATGAGACGTTATCTTCTCTTCTAGCCTCAGGGGACAAAAGTCCACCCGGTCAATCATAATGCTGAAAAATTGTGTCATCTTTGACTTTTTATCACATTGGAGGGTTTTATTTTTGATCGGGCTTTCAATTAATATTCTTTCTTCCTTCCTTTCGTCTCGTTGCCTCTTTTTTACTTGACTTAAAAAATTTTCACTAGGCTGTAGGTGTTTTTGAAGAGCCGTATCATGACTAGTGCTTGCTAAGAGAGATTCTTATATGGTCTTCTGTTTTGCGGCAGAAAAATGAGCTACTTCAAATTTAGGTGCTGCAATACAGCATAGCTTTTCGATTGCTACTCCCTTGTGCATCTCTACAACCGACTTCTTTAACTTTCCCCAAACTTGCTTGACATCGGTACAAGTTTGTATAATCTTTGGTAAATTATCTTCTCTATTGACTAGAAGTAATACCGCGATACAATGTTTACAATAGCCTCCTCCTCCCGCAGGGCAGAACAAATTACTTTAAATTGCTCAGCGTTACCAAGATCAAATTTAACCTTGTGTGGTTCATCCGCTAAACCTGAGGGTTGCAAAACCAGAGCTTCAATGTAGCTTCCAGAAACATACTCTTTAGAACTACCGGTCACCCCACACCTAACTATGAGGTTTTTCATTAATTTCTGTTCTCCTTGAAGTAAACAGTTTTTACGTGTTCCTATGCATTCCATAATTTCCACTAGAGACAAAGCAACAGGCACTAAAGAAAGAAAATTTTATTACTAGCTAGCCTTACTTTGTTTTAATAATGGGCAAGGCTTAGGTCAAAATTACATCTCGGATTTAGAGAGCCCAATAAATTTATTTGTTAGTTTTTCTGGTATGAAAAAGTGAGAAAATATTTCAGACTTACCATTATTATTTGTTTCTAATTGTCGATTATCCATAATCCACGGAAATGAATGGCAAAACTCAACAACAATCAACTATGCACAGACTGACTGTGCCAAGCCGCCCAAGCGTGTTTCCCTAACATTGAAGTTAAATTTCTCACCGCCTGGTGGTACTAGTGAAACTTTTCGTAGTGAATAGCATTCAGTAAAGAAAGAGACATCCTAGCTATCTCCCGCGCATGCTCATTTAAATTTCTGATAGGAAGACCAGACACAACCATGTAAGCATCGCCCATAGTCTCAACCTAAAATAATTTTCTTTTTTACTTAAGAAACTTCGATTTCGAAACTTCAGTTTTCATCTTCTTACTTTATAAACATCATAATTTCCAATTATAACATCAAAGCAAGTATACAAATCGTTCAATAAATCCACAACCTTAATAACAAAATTTAGAAGAAAAAAGTATTAATGTTCTTTGATTTTACATTGAGCTTTGTTAGAAAAAATAACTACCTCCATTGGAGTACTGTTAGCAGATATTTCGGTGAAACCAACTATATCACTGAAGTAAATTGTTACGCATTCGAATGCTTCGGGCCGGAAATGATTTCCCGCTTTCAGCTGCTCAGCTACGTACCTATCGGTGGTAAAGCAAAATTGTTTTAGATATAAGCAGGAATGTATGGAGGGGGGTTGGAATGGCTAAAGGGGCTCCCAGTGTTTCCTTGATGGTGGAAAAATATGGCGAGGCCTTATTTTTTTCTTTTTTTTTTTGAAAAGTGTATTTCCTCCCCCATCGTTTGCTTAGCCATCTCCTGAAGGCGGTAAATGTCTAGTCGTTTCAAACTGGGGACAGTGCGGATAGAGGGTGGAGTTAGCGGAAGAATTTTCTCAGCGTTGTAAAGTCGCGCTACGTTTTTGATAAAGAAAAATGAATCTTTGTCGTCAATTATGGATTATTTGGTAATTATGTTTTATATCAGTCATAGACATTAAGTCCTTTAAACGGGAACCTGGGAACTTCTTAGTGTATTTTCTAAGTTTAATATTTTTCTGAATCGTTAAGTTAGGCCCCCTTCCTACATTTTCATTTTACGGTTTCATAAAGTGGCGAGCTTGCCAGGACTAGTTAAGACCATAGAGATACATAGAGTCACTATTGAATTCCCGCAATTGAGGCCGATTGTTGCTGACGGCACAGCATTTATGTATTTTACGTCATTGTGGGGAAAAAAGGCCAGAGTTTCTCTATTAATTTCGTTGTAAATGTTTTTAGTGGTTTTTCTGTTGACGAAAAGTAAAATAAATCGTATCAATTCGTTTTATCAAAGCGTTGAGATGATACTATCATGCTGGGAGCCTAGTTACATCATCAACCATATGCTTGGTCAACGATGGCAACATCGGTAAATCAGTATCAATGAGCTACTCCAATACACTGATACCCTCGGAATTCCCATTTCAAATAGTATTAACAAAGCTGGTCTTTTTAAATATATCTTAAAGGTATTTACTTCTTGGCAACAACAATTTCGTGGTTAAAGGAAGACAATTATCTGGGATTTACAAAGACGTTATTGGGAGATATTGGATCGTGACTCGTGATTGCAATGTAGTGTCTCTCTGTGTTAAATTTTAAAAATCTTTTTTCAATCGTTATGTACAGTTTTTAACTGGATTCATTAAATCTTTAATTAAAAAAAAAGTTATTGTGTCATCATTAACTAATTGTCCTCTCTAGCGTGAATCTCACTATCGTTAGGCTTGATAAACTGGTCTTAATTTTCCAGATTGTGACATTCTTCAAAGTTTGTTCTTTTTACTAGTAGTGTTATGTTTTCTTATTGATTTGTTTACCGAATATCTACATTTTAATAAACCTATTATAGGAATGAGTTAAGAGTATTTAGGCCTACCAAAGTTGGTATAAGACTATTATTTGATTATTCTCGATGAGCACTACTCTATCAGAATATTCTTTGTGATTAAACGACTGAGTCCAAAGGTTCTTGTCTGAAGCAGCGTGACAGCTAGTCATTTAACATATATTATCCGAGTATTTATCAAAATAAGTATTTTTATCTAGTGTTTATACTTGGTAATTGTCTGGATCGGTAACAATTGTTAGAGTATATTCGTATAGATGATAAAGGTACTCAATATTAGTTTCTATCTAAACATTTGTGTCAAGTTTTATATTGTTTCTTTAACATTTGGCCAATGAAAATTCATCATTTAATTTATTTTATCATACTAATTTTACATACGTATATCAGCTTTTGTGTGTGTCTGTTTTATTGCAAGCCGTTAAACTAACTCTCGTATTATTCACTTTTACCATTTGGTCTACACAAGTCTCAAGTAGACTTTCTGTGCCAATGCAAAACAAGTAAATAACCACAAACAGGCTTGCCTCTGTGGTTTATTGCAGGCCTCACATAGTTATTGTTCCAAGTAAAAATTACACAAATCCAATATCACCACTTACTAGGTACTAGGTTCACCGCTTTATGGTAGCGAGTCATTTACAGTATAGTCCATTCTATAAAAGTAGTAATAAGAGTAAAATATCGATACCTGTGTGACATGAAATTAGCCCTCAGGCTTGTAAGAGTCGAAATAAATAAATTATATAATTATTTTATGTATATCACCATACATTACATTAAGAAACCTCATGCTCGCAAAGTGTAATTATTTAAGATTCTACTTCACCTGTCTGTATATGTGTCAAATTCCGGCTTTTATTTAATTGAAATTTACATAAATAAATAGCAAATGCATTTATATCTTAATAAAACCTAACTTTCTTAACATAATTTGTCTATTTTTATGCCATCTCTTTTAAAAATACAGAAAATGCAACATAAATTTACCGCCTTTTTGGAATTATTTTGATTTTTAGTTTCTCCGTCCGCCGCTAGGTGGCCAACGTCTTGTTTTTCCCCATAGCATATAAAATGGGTAAATAATGTAAAATTGGCATCCAAAAAGCGCGTGTTTCTCTTTCGATAAGTGTGTCTAGGTTATTAATAGTATTCTAATGTCTATGACTGTATTAATGAAATATTTGAGGAAGTGGTCAAAAAGTACTTTGTTTTCATCAAAAACACATCCTTTAACGCAGAAATTGTCCCAACTATCCATAATTTCAGAGTCTGCTTTGATCACTTTTTTTGGCCTGCATACACGATTTTCCTTAAAGTTTTTCCCATAGAAAATGGCAACGTGTCGGTAAATTAAAACGGAAAAATTATAAACTTCTTCAGTAGGGTATAACAGGCCACCCCTGTCTTGGGCTTCAATCCAAGATTTTAACTTCGCAGGTACATTTTCTTCGAAAGTGTACATTTGCTTCACAATCAATCTTCCTTCTGTCGATTTCTCATTAACTGTCGCAAAACCGCTCCAATGACATACATCAGCACGCCAGGGCATTCATCCGCAGATGCATCAATAGCAATTTTTAATAATTTAGATTTCTTTTGCCCAGCTTCAACGATGAAATTTATAAGGAAATTGATGCCACAGAATCTCAGATTTTCTTTGAGGTCTTTATAGCCCTATTGAACAGTGAGGTACAAAATTTCAATGTATAGAACTAGCTTGTGAATGGAACAAACCTGGAACATTTCTTCAAGGGCTGTCACTCAAAAAATACCAAATTAAGCCTATATGGATGTTAATCAAAATAGGTAGAAACAGTTTAAAGTTTGCAAAGACGCGGGAGAAATAATAAATTGATTAAGAACAAATCACAGTTGTGTGTTTTAACGATTTTAAAACTCTGGTGGTTTTTTGTTGGCAATGAATTAAACTCATCATCTCCTTGGAAACTTTATCTTCTTTCGTCTGAGTCAAAATACTTTCACTCCAAAATAATAAAATTGCCATCCTCTTCTTTTTTCCACACGTTGCTGCAATTTTGCTTTTCACAGCTATAATGAACATGTGATCCCACTCGTTTTTTAAAATTTCATCTTAATTATCAGGGGCCGTTCATAAATTACTTCACGCGTGCAGTATACATACATATATATATATAATAAAAATAATATACAGGGTGTTTCTGGAAAGTCTGGCACAAATTAACAGGCATGTTCCTTGGGTCAAAAGGAGTCCGAAAGGTCCTATGACGTTTTCGGGTAAAGCGCTACGTTGCGACGTTATGGGCTCTCAAAAGTAGTCCGAAAAACAAGGAGATCTTGCAGAATTATGGCACTAGTATTGTGGTTTTGACCCAATTGTTTTCGATTATTGAGCATAAGGAAATGATCGAAATAAGTTCAAACCTAGTGGAAGACCGTGAATGTGTTAAACGGCCAAAAGCGTTAATCCCTTTGTTTTTATTAATGATTGTAATTAAAGGTAAGGAAAGTAGCTCAGATATCGGTTACTTGTTTGTTCAGATGTACTGGTAACTGACCAGTCTTTTATTCTTTATTTCAATTAGACACATTATGTTTACAATAATTCGAATGAACCCCTTAAATTTTACAATAAATCGAATCGATTCCATTAATTTTACAATAATTTGAATCGATCCCATTACATTTACAATAACTCGAATCGAACCCCTTAAATTTTACAATAATTCGAATGAAACCCAATTACATTGTTCTACAAAAATTGTTCAAAATCGGCACCATCAACGTTTAAGCAAACTTGCGCGCGTCGTTTGAAAGATTCACGAACACTTTCAAAGATTCCTGGCGTGTTACGGATCACATCCATCAATTATCCTTTGTCGTAAGTCTTCGACATCGCGAACTTCACTTCGGTATACCAAGTCCTTGAGATGGCCCCAAAGAAAAAATCGCATGGGTTGAGATCAGGAGATCTTGCTGGCAGCCACGCAACAGTTCCGCCTCGACCAATCCACCTCCGGAGAAACGCGACATCAAGATATGCTCTAACTTGAAGACTAAAATGGGGCGGTGCGCCATCTTGCATGAACCACATTATTTGTCGCAGTCGTAACGGTACGTCTTCTAAAAGCTCCGGTAAATTGTCACGCAGAAAGGTCAAGTACGCCTCCCCATTTAGCCTCGGTTGCAAAAAGTAAGGCCCAATTAAATGATTGAATTGAATTGAAATTGAAATATGATTTATTGTGCATTACAACAATACAAAGTAGTACCTTCTAGGTAGTGCACCGCTTAAATTAGTTTAGTACTGAATTAGATACGCATCATAAATAAAACATAAAAATAAAAATAAACAATAATGTCACAGGGATTATACACTTAGGTGACGGAGTTTTAATTTTCGATTAAAAATGTCTATTCGTGATCCATGGTCGTTAAAGTTTTTCATCATTCGGGCTAGGGGAGTAGGCCATTTTGCATCGAAATATAAGGTGTGATGTTGCCTTGTATTTCTATTTGGGATGTTAAAGTGTATTACCGAAAGTAATGTCGCACAGTCAATTCTATTACTTATCAGTTTAGAGAGAAACATTATGTCCAATTTCTTGAAAACTGTAGTAAGACGCTCCAAATGGATAGATCTTAATAACTGATCGTAAAGGTAGGTTTTCAAATTCGTAAAATACGTTTTATAGTAATAAATGAATTTCCTTTGAACTGCCTCAAGTTTTTCTAATTGTGTGTGACTTGCTTGGCAGTAACTCATTGACCCAAAGAGTAGAGTAGGTTTTGTAATTGTCTGATAGAGCTTCATAAAACACGATTTGGAGCCTAGTTTCCTAGATATACTTAGGGCTCCCCCTAGTGTCCTACGAGCTCTAAGCGAGGCATAGATTATATGATCTTGGTATAAAAGCTTGGAATCAAAAACCAGGCCCAGATCATAAATGTTCGTCACTCTTTCCAGTGGTTTTTTGTTGATTGTGTAATTATACAATATCGGTGCCCGTTTCCGTGTGTACGTCATAACTTTGGTTTTGGCTTCATTGATGGGAATAATATTGTTGTTGCACCAACACTGCAGGCTATTTATATCCTTTTGGAGCGACTCACAATCCTCTAAGGTAACGATATTATTTGCCGCTTTGTGGTCGTCGGCGAATTGTAAAAGCGTGGTGTTGGGTAGATAACTTGGGAGGTCAGCTATGTATATGTTGAAAAGTAGGGGTCCCAAAGAGGATCCCTGGGGTACCCCGCATCGGACGTCGAATGATACCCCGGAAATTTCATTGTTGCATTTCATTACATTTTTCCTATCTTTCAGGTAGTTCTGAAACCATTTAAGCAAAGATCCAGCCACCCCGAAGGAGGCAAGCTTTTTTAGTAAGACATGATGGGATACTCTGTCAAAGGCCTTGGATAAGTCCATGTAAATTACGTCCACTTGCCCTCCTGATTTCACTCTCGACAAAGTTTAAAAACGATAAATGATTTGTGTCGACCGAGCGGCCTATCACGAAGCCGTGCTGGGAGTCGTTAATATTGGGGGAGAACCATTTATATAGATATCCCTGCATGATGTAGTCGAAGACTAATGCTACCGAGCAAAGTATTGATACGGGTCGGTAATTGCGAGGGTCACCTTTGTAGCCGTTTTTAAAAATGGGTGACACGAGAGCTGTTTTCCACTCCGCCGGGAATGTTCCATGTTGTATGGATGTATTAAATATCTGTGCGAGCGGTCCTCATAGTAGTTGTTTACATCCCTTAATTATAAAGTTTGGGATACCGTCATGGCCAGATGTCGTTTTTGATTTTAGTTTTCCTATGGCAATCATGACGTCTTGCTCGGTAATTGTTAGCGATGAAAGATGTTGTGCCTTCCCATTGTCCTCAATTGTATAGTTCAATAGAAGAGAAGCAATCGGCAAATTGCTTTGCTATGGCTTGGGTTTTCGTTATTATTTTGTCGTCTTTTTCTAAATGTATGATCTCGGAGTACGATCCTTTTACAGATTTCACATACGACCAAAATAGCTTCGGATCTTTCTTGATGGAATCGTTGACTATGTCGCTGTAGGCTTTCCTATCCCTTTTTACTCGTGCGGGGGAGAATCCCCCCTCGCACGAGGTATTGGTCCCGGTTTTTCAAGGTCTCTCTAGCATAGCTTTGGCAATGCATGGCGACAGGAAAACCGTGTGTTTGGGGCTTTTCATCCCTATCATTCCGATTTCGAGTTTTTTAAGTAGACACTTATTTGGTTACTCCACCAGCACGAACTCTAGCTGAAGAGACAAAAAAGGATAAATAGACTCCGCCTCCTCCCAAGCCAGCGATGGTGCAAGAGGATAAAGACTCCGGCTCCGAGGCGCGCGCGGTTGTTTGCGCATGGTGCTAGTAGCTAGAGAATAACTTTCCTTCTAAAGAGTTACGCTGTCTGCTGCGAGTTCTACTGTTAAGATAATATTTATTTCGCTCAGAACTGAAGGTATGGCGTCTAGTTAAGAAATTGTCACCTCATGCTCGCTTTTTTAGCCCCTATTTTTTCACTTTTTAATTATCTTACATATCCCGCACGAGTGTCCTTTCAGCTGGGGCAGCTTGTCAGTAATGACTTCACCTCTGTACGATATTTTCTAGAGTTCACGAAATCCTGTGGTGTGTTAAGTCTTTTGTTCTTCCTGTGATAATATTTTTTGCGACGTAAGGCGGTTCGTAGGTCCGTGGAATACCAACTTGGGTACTTATGTACCCTGTAACTGTTACTACCAACGCTAGTAAGTGGGATGGACGTTTCCATGGCATGTCTAATTATTGATGAAAATAACGATGCCGCTTCTTCAGTGTCCGTTAACCCAGTGAGACAGTCCCAATTGCTGTCTCTTATAGTTGTATAAAGGTTGAAGTAATCTCCTTTTGAGTAATTGTATGCTTTAACCTTTGATGGCTTGGTTTGAAATTTGAAACTATAATAGATTAGTTGCAATGGAGGGTGGTACTGATCTGGAGGGACCAGTGGGTCAATGCTAGGTGTCATTTGCTGAAAGTTTGTCGAATTTGTAAAAATGAGATCTAGTAACTGCCCGCGGTGGTTGAAGGTCTGATTTATTTGCGATAGATTGGTTGAAGACAGTAGGTCTATTAAATGTTGAGCTTTGGTTTTGACTCCCGGTCTGCAGTCCCAGGTCGAACCCATAGTCCAATCGACACTTGGTACATTGAAATCACCCATTAAAATTATATCACCCCGAAAATTTAACAAGTTGGGAAAACCAAATATTACCTCTCCGAGTCAAGAGGTCTACTACTACAAACTTATTTATCTAGATATGGAATTATTTCTCTTTTTTGAAGTAAAAATTTACGAAATATTGAAGCAGTATTCCAAGCATAGCGAATAATACATTATAGCAGACGACATTTTACATCCAATAAGGATAAATCTTGGACACATGGAAATCAGTCAATGGGGAAAAGATCAGGAAATGAAGTCTACGCTTCAGCTGTTTACCGTATATTCTGATAGCTACATTCACAACTGGTTTGCAGTGTAAACACTATCGTCTCGTCTCACCTCAACAATATTCATTACATGAATGTTAATGTTAAATAACACCAAAGCTAAATTGTAGCTAGACGCACTAATAGTCAATGCGCACCATAAAGAGAAAAAAGTCTGTAGCTACTACCCGTTTACCATTAGCCCTTTTACTATTCTAATTGCCACCATGATCTTTTCTTCTATTATAAAATCTTAACCTGATTATTTAATAGTGTATTTAACTTTCGGCTCACTCTGAACCGTTGATGTCTCTTCATTTCAGACACGAAAATCAAAGCCACAAGTTTACTTCACCTCAGGCCTCACTCTTTGTTTCACTAAGCCTATTGCGGATGATACTTAATATACCCGCCGGAGTCTAGGTCTTAGTTTTCTTCATGAAATCACTAAACCAGGGATTATTCTATATACAGATGTAGTATAGCTTAAGTAATATATAAACAGCCATTTCAAATAACAATATTAAAAAAAGTCTTTGGAATATCAAAATGAAACAGGGCTTTAAAGCTACAAAAGTACTAAATGCAACATAATTACAAAAAATACTTGCACATATTCACTTTATATTATGGAAAAGGGAATATTAAGGTTCTGTATGATTTCTTAACACATCAACACAAGGCTAACTGCTAACGCGACACACTAGTGTAACAATGGACGGACACACGCAGACAAAAACATAAGACTGCTTTTTAACTCTTTCCGTATTAATTTTGAGTTGAGAAACAAGATTATCTTTAATATTAAAATAATTATAATTATTTTTAATTATTTTAATCTTCAATAATTAACATTAATAATAGTTAAATCGTTTAAAATAAAGTTATACCTTTTTATCATCTCAAACTTTGCTAATATTGACGTTTAAAGTGAAGGGTACCCCTCTTGCCCGTTTTCTTCAAATTTTGGGGTATATATACGATTCGTTTCCATTATAATAGTAAGGAAAAAGCGCAATTGCGAAAACCTTTGGTGGCGATCCCACCTTAGGGAGGCTAGACGTTTCTCGTAACCCTAGCTGATCGCCGCGTATATCCTAAAACCAAACGATGATAATGGAGTAGAAGCCAATGAGACAGATTGGTGTCTATGTGGAATAGACGGAAGACCAGTAGATGGTGGTGTTAGAAGCCAGAATGTACAGACTGGTGTCCAAGTGGGATGGACAAAGACCAGAAGATGGTGGTGATTAGAAGCCAGTATGTACAGACTGGTGTCCATGTGGGATGGACGAAGATCAAAAGATGGTGGTGATTAGAAGCCAGTAAGTACAGACTGGTGTCCGTGTGGGATGGACAAAGACCAGAAGATGGTGGTGTGAGAGCTCAAGTAGAGGAGCCATTTCCGTGACTGTGAAAGTAGTTCGGAAATGGCGAACACGTTTGCTCCGATTTGTAAACTGCGAACGCGGTCACGTGGGGTCTGACAGACAGACACACAGACAGACACACAGACACGTCCAGTGTAAAACCTCTCCGTGACGTCATCGTCACTCGGAGAGGTAAAAATATCTCTGTTAGATGTGTTCCCAAGTCCTCGTATTTTTGTGCTGGTGTGTCCGGAGAAAGATATATGTTGCCTATAAGGAGGTTCTGATTGTTCGAACACGGTATTCCGCACCAGACGTTCAAACTAAACTGAACTTGATGTTTCATGACAGTGGTCGCGTGCGGGTTTTGTTGCTTCCATTCGTGATAGTTATGTAAATTAAGTATCCCGTCACGCGAGAAATTGGCCTCGTTGCAAACTACACTCTTAAAAATAAGCGAGCAAATTTGAACGTTTAAGCGTGCAGAGCGCTGCCACTGTGGCAGTACGCTTTTTTATTCAAGTTTGAACGTTTTTACAGCGTTCTTTGTTAAACGTTAAATATGGCGTTCAATTTAGAACGTTTTCGCCGTGTAAAATATAGCGTTTTTGCGTTCATTTTAGATCGTTTTGGCGTTCATTTTAGATCGTTTTGGCGTTCATATTAGATCGTTTTTGCGTTCATATTAGATCGTTTTGGCGTTCATATTAGATCGTTTTGGCGTTCATATTAGATCGTTTTGGCGTTCATATTAGATCGTTTTGGCGTTCATATTAGATCGTTTTGGCGTTCATTTTAGATCGTTTTGGCGTTCATATTAGATCGTTTTGGCGTTCATATTAGATCGTTTTGGCGTTCATATTAGATCGTTTGCGTTCATATTAGATCGTTTGGCGTTCATATTAGATCGTTTTGGCGTTCATATTAGATCGTTTTGGCGTTCATATTAGATCGTTTTGGCGTTCATATTAGATCGTTTTGGCGTTCATATTAGATCGTTTTGGCGTTCATATTAGATCGTTTTGGCGTTCATTTTAGATCGTTTTGGCGTTCATATTAGATCGTTTTAGCGTTCATATTAGATCGTGTTTGCGTTCATATTAGATCGTTTGGGCGTTCATATTAGATCGTTTTGACGTTCATATAAGATCGTTTTGGCGTTCATATTAGATCGTTTTGGCGTTCATATTAGATCGTTTTGGCGTTCATATTAGATCGTTTTGGCGTTCATATTAGATCGTGTTTGCGTTCATATTAGATCGTTTGGGCGTTCATATTAGATCGTTTTGGCGTTCATATTAGATCGTTTTGGCGTTCATATTAGATCGTTTTGGCGTTCATATTAGATCGTTTTGGCGTTCATATTAGATCGTTTTGGCGTTCATATTAGATCGTTTTGGCGTTCATATTAGATCGTTTTGGCGTTCATATTAGATCGTTTTGCGTTCATATTAGATCGTTTTGGCGTTCATATTAGATCGTTTTGGCGTTCATATTAGATCGTTTTGGCGTTCATATTAGATCGTTTTGGCGTTCATATTAGATCGTTTTGGCGTTCATATTAGATCGTTTTGGCGTTCATATTAGATCGTTTTGGCGTTCATATTAGATCGTTTTGGCGTTCATATTAGATCGTTTTGGCGTTCATATTAGATCGTTTTGGCGTTCATATTAGATCGTTTTGGCGTTCATATTAGATCGTTTTGGCGTTCATATTAGATCGTTTTGGCGTTCATATTAGATCGTTTTGGCGTTCATATTAGATCGTTTTGGCGTTCATATTAGATCGTTTTGGCGTTCATATTAGATCGTTTTGGCGTTCATATTAGATCGTTTTGGCGTTCATATTAGATCGTTTTGGCGTTCATATTAGATCGTTTTGGCGTTCATATTAGATCGTTTTGGCGTTCATATTAGATCGTTTTGGCGTTCATATTAGATCGTTTTGGCGTTCATATTAGATCGTTTTGGCGTTCATATTAGATCGTTTTGGCGTTCATATTAGATCGTTTTGGCGTTCATATTAGATCGTTTTGGCGTTCATATTAGATCGTTTTGGCGTTCATATTAGATCGTTTTGGCGTTCATATTAGATCGTTTTGCGTTCATATTAGATCGTTTTGGCGTTCATATTAGATCGTTTTGGCGTTCATATTAGATCGTTTTGGCGTTCATATTAGATCGTTTTGGCGTTCATATTAGATCGTTTTGGCGTTCATATTAGATCGTTTTGGCGTTCATATTAGATCGTTTTGGCGTTCATATTAGATCGTGTTGGCGTTCATATTAGATCGTTTTGGCGTTCATATTAGATCGTTTTGGCGTTCATATTAGATCGTTTTGGCGTTCATATTAGATCGTTTTGGCGTTCATATTAGATCGTTTTGGCGTTCATATTAGATCGTTTTGGCGTTCATATTAGATCGTTTTGGCGTTCATATTAGATCGTTTTGGCGTTCATATTAGATCGTTTTGGCGTTCATATTAGATCGTTTTGGCGTTCATATTAGATCGTTTTGGCGTTCATATTAGATCGTTTTGGCGTTCATATTAGATCGTTTTGGCGTTCATATTAGATCGTTTTGGCGTTCATATTAGATCGTTTTGGCGTTCATATTAGATCGTTTTGGCGTTCATATTAGATCGTTTTGGCGTTCATATTAGATCGTTTTGGCGTTCATATTAGATCGTTTGGCGTTCATATTAGATCGTTTTGGCGTTCATATTAGATCGTTTTGGCGTTCATATTAGATCGTTTTGGCGTTCATATTAGATCGTTTTGGCGTTCATATTAGATCGTTTTGGCGTTCATATTAGATCGTTTTGGCGTTCATATTAGATCGTTTTGGCGTTCATATTAGATCGTTTTGGCGTTCATATTAGATCGTTTTGGCGTTCATATTAGATCGTTTTGGCGTTCATATTAGATCGTTTTGGCGTTCATATTAGATCGTTTTGGCGTTCATATTAGATCGTTTTGGCGTTCATATTAGATCGTTTTGGCGTTCATATTAGATCGTTTTGGCGTTCATATTAGATCGTTTTGGCGTTCATATTAGATCGTTTTGGCGTTCATATTAGATCGTTTTGGCGTTCATATTAGATCGTTTTGGCGTTCATATTAGATCGTTTTGGCGTTCATATTAGATCGTGTTGGCGTTCATATTAGATCGTTTTGGCGTTCATATTAGATCGTCTTGGCGTTCATATTAGATCGTTTTGGCGTTCATAATATATCGTTTTGATCGAGATGCTTTAAATAATTCTATTCAATTAAAATAAAACGTTTCTATTGCTTATAGGCTTAGTGGAATAAAATAAATTTGCGGTTACAATATCTTTATTCATTGTCATGACACAGAAAAATTAAAGCTTCGCGATTAAATTTATTATGCCATTAACTTGTTTACGGCACTTATTACTGGTATCGATACCTTACTACCATCGTCGATTTTGAAAACAATTTTTTGCAAATATTCCAAAGTTTTTGTAAGGCCTTTAGGATATTCCATTTGAAATGTATAATAGGCCGAAAATAGTGACACAAGGGCCATTTTTATGGAATCAACTTCAAATGATTCACCTTCAATAAGCAATTCAATAGTGGATGAAAATGCATCACTGTTATGGAAGATCAACGTCGGCGTGATTTGGTTTGGCTCCTATAATAGGTTATTAGTGTTATTTTGATTATTTAACTTTTTTTTAAAACTATAATCAACTCACATAAAAAGAATACAAAAGTTCCACCTTCTCGTTGAAAACTGATGGCAGGAGAAGGAGACAAGCATTTAATTCTCTTTCTAAAACAAGATGTTTCTATAATTTAGTACATAATATTTGGGCAATAATTTTAATGATTTGTAATTACCTTCCAAAACATCAGTGCTTAGAGTTTCTTCACTTTCTTTTAACAAAGCCTGCATCTTTTTGGTCAATGGATTTTTATTTTTTTTGGTCAGTTCTATTATACGTTTTGTAATAGGCTTTATATGATGACACAAAACCTTTTCCGCCGACGGTCGAATGTTTTGAATTCGGTTTAGTTCCTTTACCAACTTTAACAAAATTAAGTTGATTATATTATTTGAGATGTTAGCAAAACGGAAGTTAAAATATACCAACTTGATTTTTGTCCTTCAAAATAGGAAACTTTTCTAGCATTTGCTTAGTTTGGTATGTCAATGCCAATTTTTGGCGGAACATTGCGGTTCTCAACATCTTTTCCTCAATTAAATTTTCATTTCTGGACGCAGGTTCCCTCTCGAATTCTTTCGCCAGATATTTTAAATGGAATTCAATGGATTCGGCGTCTTCAGCAATGCCAGACATTAGCTAAAGAAGTAGATTTCAAATATTAATTTCTTAAAGGTACAATTATGATTAAAAACGTCTAACGAGTGGGGTAGGTCGCTTAGTCTGCACTTTTTTTACATCTTTTGGAATAGCAACGTCTTCTATTGCTCGTTTCCTCGCAAATCGTCCCTTCATAGATTTTATTTCTAAAACATCGGGATTTTCAAGCCTTTCATGCCTAAATTTGTTTTTTAAGGACTCCATCCAGCTTCCCTGTAAACGCGTTTAAAATTTAATGCTGCCAGCTGTACGTTTAATTCGACGAAAACTTATTTACATAAGCACTTTGAGAATATCTGTCTCTTAAGAAGGGGTATTTTTCAATGAGAGCTTCTCCGACTCTTTGAAAATCTTCTCGGCTAAGATACCTAAAATGTTTTGTCAATATAACGCTATTTCGGGAGAAACACAACTTAAATAGATGTATAAAAGTAGGTTTACCAGGTATATTTGTTAATATCTTCGAATAATGTCTTAACGATTTGAGAAGCATAAGTTCTTTGAAAAATTCGGCGAGCTTTGTTTGCAATCATGTCCATTATAGCCCTTGGGAAGGTTGGAGGACAGTATACTCTTGGTAATTTTCCATGTGTTGAAGATGACACAGGATCACTTAGAGAAACTTCAGCAGTTGCAATATTCAAAGAGGGCGGACCTACTTCTTCTATAATGCTGTGTTATATTGAAATAAAAATAATTTACTTGTGAAACATTTTTTTATCGTTCCCTCAAACCCACCGCACCCATTGTGTAAAAATTATAAGCTTACCAATCAGATTTTTCTAAATTTTCTGGCTTGGCCATTAAAATTAGCTTTAACTTCGATTTTGTTGGCGGCAGTCCTTGATCCAAATCATGATCGACCCATTCATTAAATATTTCATTTTCAAATATTTGAATCGTTTTAATACGAGTAATCTGGAACAAATCTTGTAACGCCATCAAAAAGTCTTCTTTAGAAATAGAATCCTTGCATTTAAAATTTTTTTTATTTTCTTCACAAGAAATGTGGTACAAAACATCAGCCATTCTACAAATATTATTCCGTTATTAGTTTATGATTGAGAATTATAACCTTGTCATTATTCAACATATATATTTGCATTGGCCAATTATCATTTTCATCTCCAGGATGCATAATAAACCAATCACTCGTTTCTTTTATGGTATAAGCATTATAGTGTTTTAGGTACTTATCATAGTAAACAATTCTACCACATACATGCCAACTTCCGCCACTTTCCACCATAAAGTATATTTTCAGAAATTTATAGTCGTCAGATGTGTCTAAGGGGTATAAATAGCCAACTTTGTAAGTTACACAATTGTAACACACTTCTGACGCTATTTGGTCTATTTTTGTTTCATTGACACCAATTTAATTTTAAGTCCCTGGGGAAGTTGGCTAAAATTCACCCTCATATATTTTACAAAATCCCCTGTTTCTAAGCCTTCATCACAACTTTTCTCGAAGCACTGCAGAAACTGATGACGTTTTCCTAATGTAGTACTTATATTTTTAAAATTTCGTGACATGCTTGCAATGTATTTGAAGTACTGGTGCTTAGCCTCAAATCGCATGCACCATAAACGTATTAACGGGCCATACATTTTTATCAATCTTGGGTAATGGATTAAATATTGCATTTTTGGCGTAAAACTAGCCTCGGGAATATCCTTAAATAGTTCGTAAAAATCAATTATCCTATCATACAAATACGCAAGCCAGTTCGAGTCAACTACAATTTCGGATATTTGTAATAATACTAATACATGGCCCAATATTTATCATTGGTTGGAACAGAGCTGCCGAAAATCAAAGGAAAGAAATATAATAAACTTTTTTTTTTGAGCAGCTGAACCAGCCAACACTCCTTTTCCCTTAAGTACATGATCGGATATCGGTACGCTTTTATTTTTACTATTTAAATCGCCGTAAGGAAAGTTCTGAATTTTATAGTTAACTTCTTCCAAAGTTAAAAGCTTAGTACTAACAATATGAAATATTATTAATTTTATAACTTTTGGAACAACTCCCTCATAAAAATCGTGCATGACATCTGGAGGCAATGCTTCTGAAATCTTGAAATGAGGTAGAATAGAAAAGGGGGATGGTCCTTTAACCCCGTATACGTATCTTGTTATATCCATACTTTTTTATAAATGGATATCTAACTACCAGTGCCAGTTTTATGCAGCTTAATTTACTGCGATATATGGGATTTAAATTTCCCAGCATGAAATATATGAGAGTAATTTTGTGGTGTCCTCTCTTCGCTCCTAACGGGTTATTTAGTTCCACATCATCCAAGTAGAAATGAAGCCTTAGACAGCGAGGATCCCAGGAAAATAAGGGGTGGTTCTTACAAATATCACCGTCGTCAAAGTCTGTCAATAAATGGGAACTGCTTTCTTTTCTCTTTTTGGTTACTTCTCTCCAAACATCGTAGTGGGATAGTAAATGCGTTAACACTGGTATTATGGGTATGTAGCTAAACGTCTCTTTAAATATTTTACCTCGAACTCTATTAATTCCAAGTCTATACTCAACAGCTTCGACTAAGTTAAGTTTCTCTCTACAATATTTCTCTAATAGGTGGTTACTTTTAATAACACCCAAAACTGAACGTGATATTTTTGAGGCGTATAATTCCCCCATACCTACATCCTCATTTGTTATAACACTGAATTTGATACAAGCATTTATGCAATTTTCTAATAGTCCCGCAAAGCTGGTTGATATACTTGAAGAAACACTGTGTGGCAATTTGTGTGTTTCTCGTAATTGTAAGATCATTAGAGCGGCGTCTCTCTGCAAATTAGCTAACGTGTTTTCGTATTCAACTTTTTTGACTTCATAGTTCGTTTCATTTGTCTCTAAAACGGTCGAACCATTTTCTTCAAAATTTTCAATATCATTTTCTTCATCATGTGGTACTTCTGTGACCGTTGACGCACACTTAAAACAGTTTTTAAAATGACTTCGGTATACATGACTTTTCAGGGAAATGTAGCTCTTGAAGCATTTTGCACATGTATCAAAACTGCATTTGAATATTCGATTTGGTTCGTGGTCGTGCAAAATTCTAGTATGTTGCAACCAAGCTAGACCTGTACGTCGTTCAAGCCCACATATTGAACACAGGTAGCGCACCGGCATTATGCTTAAAACAATGCGGCTTAGTTATGTAGTGGCATGGTCAAGTCATATTTAAAGGGAAAGTGCACGGTAATATTATTTTCTCATATTTTATACAGCGTAAAAACTATAAATATTTCCAATTGGAACTATCCCTCTATCTACAATAATTAAGGAGATACGGGCCGTAACGTAAATTTGATGACCCCTAAGTGTAGGCTGCCCTGTAGAGACTTTTGACGTCACCAGTGACCAAGTATATCTCTCCAGAAATACAGATAGTTGCGGTAGCGTACGGTCGCACTTTCGCGAGCTCTCGTGGTTAGCGTTTCGCGTTGTCTCTAGTCTCGGTTTGTTCCGCTGCAATTCTTCCCAGCCTCGCGTTAAATTCCTGTTTATCAGTCGCTAATTTGACTGTCTTTTTGACTGTGTTATTATTTAGTTTAACTGACTTATTAATTTATTATTAATTTATTATTAATTTATTGATGCATATGCTGATTACAAAAATATATTATTTATAATTCATCGTCCCTGCTACATGAGTAACAAAGTGCTCGTGCGTAGCAGGGGCCGTACTTGTATGAGTAGAAGCAGGCAAGAAAAATTAAGGAAATGGAAAACATGAATTAAGCACTTAGGCGTAAATAGTTACAAATTACAAATCAAACATTTCATATAGCTTAAAGTATCCAGTGTTAATTAACCATGTAATAATGTTTTTTTTATAGGTCGTTAGATTACTATTTTGTTTTATATTGGTATCTAGGTTATTATATAGTTTAGGTCCTAAGTAGGTACAATGTCTTTGTCCGATGGTTTTATTCTTAATCTTGGCTAAGAGATTACCAGCTCGAACAAATCGCGTATCATAGGTTGTTGTTGGTAAGAATATTTCTTTGTTTTTGTAAGTGTATAATAGTATATTTTTAGCGTAAAGTTGTCTAACAGAAAAGACTTTAAAGTTGTCATATAATAGATATCTCGAGTAAAGATTATTTTTTCTGAGACATATTCTTATTATTTTTCTTTGTATTATTTCTAAGGGCTCGATTACATTATGATACGTGCCACCCCAACCGATTTGTCCGTATGTTATTATTGATTGAACTAGGGCAAAGTAGACAGTTCTAAGCCATTTCAATGACAAGAAATTTCTTAATTCCCGAAATTTCCTTAAGCAAAATCTTAGTCTGTTAATAATGTTATTTATGTGGTGTTGCCATTTTAGGTTTTCATCAATGGTGACTCCTAGATATTTTATTGTATTTACTCTTTCTAGTCTCTGACATTTATCATCACAGTTAAGACAGTTGATTTTATCATGAATTAGTAGTTGATAATCTAGGTCATCCAATTTTCGTGATGAGAAGCAAATATATTTAGTTTTTTTATATTAAGAGTTAGTAAGTTTTTGCTTAAGTTTGTGTATATTTTATTTATTGCGCACTGGGATTTTAAATATACTTCACGCCAGCTTATTCCTTCAATAAGTAATGTCGTGTCGTCAGCGAAAGATATAAGCTTGCCATCGAATTTAAGATCACACAAGTCATTTATATAAATTAAAAAGAGGATTGGGCCTATAACGGTCCCTTGTGGGATTCCAAAAGTCATAGTGAGGGAATTACTATATGTATTATTAATTTTGACTACTGTTGTTCGTTTGTTTAGGTAGCTTCTAAACCAATTTAAGGCGGTTCCTCGTATACCTGCCAGTTCTAATTTTTTAATTAATATCGCGTGTGATACAGTATCGAAAGCTTTTTTGAGGTCTAAGAATACTGCTATTGATTTTTTATTCGTGTCTACGTCATTGTATAAATTTTTTGTAATTTGGTAGATCGCATCATCGGTGCCCATTTTATGTCTAAAACCAAATTGGTTATCTGAGAAATAGTTATACTTCTCTAGAAAACCAGTTAATTGGCTTTTTATGATTTTTTCAAAAATTTTTGATACATTACTTAATAATGAAATCGGTCTATAATTTTCTAATTCGAGTTTACTTGCTGTCTTATGTATGGGTATTATTGTAGCTTTCTTAAAGATATTGGGAAAAATGCCTGTGCTTAGAGAAAGGTTTACTAAATATACTATTGGGTCAATGATGCTATCTTTCAGTATTTTTATGCTTTTGATGTCTATATCATCGTGTCCCCTTGAGTTCGAATTTTTAAGTGAGTTGATTGCATTTTCGATATCTCTCGTAATGACTGGACTAAAAAAAAGACTATTTGAAATTTTTTTGGCATTATTAAATACATTAGAGCCATCCGTTTTTGTCATAATTTCATGTGCTAATTTAGGTCCTATCTGTGAGAAATACTCGTTAAAGATGTTGGATACTTGGTCGGGTTCTTTTTCAACAGTATATGTTTGTCCGTTATAGTTAATTGATTTTATTTCCGCCTTTGGTTTCCCTTTGTTTGTAGAGTAATTAATGATATTCCAGGTTGTCTTCGGGTGACCATCAGAATTATCAATTTTTAACCTAAAGTAGTTATACTTTACATTTCTTATAAGCGATGTTAGTTTATTCCTATAAGTAATATAGTACTTCTTCAAGTTTGTATTGAAGGGTTCTTTCCGTAATCGTTTTGCTAGTTTGTCTCTTTTTCTTAAAGACATTATAAGGCCAGTGGTTATCCATGGTTTTAGTTTTCGTGTCTTATGAGTATCTTTAATAATTTGTTTTTTAGTTGCTAATTTTATGTGATCTTTTAAAGTTTGTATAAATATTTCAGTAGCTATATTACAGTCCTTTTGAGTTAATACAGAGTTCCAGCTTTCGTTTTTAATGGATGTTTTTAACATTTCAAAATCTATCAAATGTATATATTGTTTTTCTTTGGGGTTGTTCGAATTGGTATTTTTTCTATTCATAGGGATATTGATGAATACAGCCGAATGGTCTGTAATCTGAGTTTCATCGACCGCTGATATAATATCAGCTTTATGTTTACTTTTAAAGAAAATATGGTCAATGCAGGTTTTTGATAATGGAGTTGTTCGAGTTGGACTATTGATACATGAGATAAAACCGCACTCATACATTAAATCTAGATAATCGCTAACTATGCTATCATTTTTATCTAAAATATCTAGGTTAATATCTCCAGTCCATATGATATTGCCTACGTTAGTTAGGTCAGGTAATTTCTTTGATAGGTCGTTCATAAAATCTACTTTGTCATTACTTGGGGATCTATAACAGCCGATTATTTTGTAACATTCTCCATTTTTCAGTTTCAATTCGAGAGCTTTAACAGTTGCAGCATCAATATCGATGTCATTTTCAGAGTATTGGATGTTTTCTTTGATATAGATTGCTATACCGTCATTTTTATTTCGGTATTTGTTATTGCAAATCATATTATAACCAACAATGGAATAATCTTTAGGGTTAATTATATTGAAAGTCTCAGTTAAGATAATAACATCTAGCAAAAAGGTTAATGATTCTAAATATACTAGAAATTCATCGAAATGTTTGTTTAAGCTTCTTATATTTAAGTGTAAAATGTTTAGTCCATTAGCATGAAGGTTATTTGAACAGAGCATTAGGTTTTCTTCATTAAGAGATTTTATATTAATATTAGTAGTATATAAATTTTCTTCGTTGGATCTTATCATTAATGTCTATAATTTTTAATACACTTTGTATGTAACGTATGTTTTTTTAAAGTTTTTTAATTTCGTCTAACGTTCTAATTTTTAATGCAGGAGAGTTATCTTGTTTACGTAAGAAACGTTTCCCGTCAGCTATCCAAACATATTTATAGTTCTTGTTTTTAGCCATTAATTTTAGTTCATAAAGTAGTTTTTTATTGGTTGGTGTTAGTTGTTCGTTTATGTATACGTTGTTACTTTTTAATGATTTATCAATATCATTTGATTTTAAATTTTTCTGAATTTTCCCTTGTTTTATCCAGTTATCGCGTATCTTCTTATTTCCAAAGGTCACTCGTATTAGTGGAATTTGATTTAATCTTGGTACTCTATATACATCTGTAACGTCTTTATCTTCAAAAGATAGGCCTAATACCTTAGCTAGTGATCCTAGAATTGTGGACAAATGTTCATTCTTCGTGTGTTCAATGCCAGCTATTTCTAGACTAGATTTTAAGGATTCTTGTTTGATTTCGTTCATTAGTATATCATGATCTTGTACTTTCGAGCTAAGAGAGTTAGTTTGGTCTTTCAAATCTATGTTATCCTTTTTAATATCCCCTAGGTCATTGGTAACAGATATTAAGTTGCTTTGAAAGACGTCAATCATATCTGAACAGAACTTCACCGAGGTTTCTATATCGTCTAGTTTCTTCTCTATAATCGCTATCTTGCTAATCTTTTGCTCAATAATGTCTATTTTATTGACTTTACTTTCAATGTCGGCTATTTTGTCTACTTTCTTCTCAATTTCGTCTATCTTGCTCATTTTTTTATGAATGTCTCTTACTTGTTGCATCAGGGTCTTGAAGTCTTGACTAGTTTCTGTATCTTCATTTGATTCGTCGTCGTTGAATCCAGATCCTCTTCTAGTTGGTGGTTTACAAAATTCACATTTCCATGATGTTTTACGCGCACCTAATTTTCGTAGGTTTTCTTCCGTTTTGATATTAGTACAGATTAAGTGAAAATATTCTTTACATGTTGAACAAGATACGATATCTTTCGCGTTATCTTGGAATTTTTCCGCACACTTTTTACACTGCGACATAATGACGGCTTAAGCTTGAAATGAGACTCAAGCGGAGCGTAAAAAAATCGTGACCGCCTGCTTCGAAAACTAATGCAGAATTTAAGTATATTTCGGTATAAGCTTAGTAGTAGAGGTCTGCGGTTCACCGTTTCAATCGAATAATTCGATCGAATACCGAACCGAATTATTCGATCCGGTATTCGATAAGCTTATTTTCACTATTCGATACGAATATCGAATACTGAACTGACTATTCGGTTAAAGTTCGACTACCAAGAATTTAGGTCCTTGGCACTACAGAGACCCACCTTATTTTAAAAATACCATCCCAATTTTAATTGTCTGAATTCAAAAACTACCAGCAAGTGCCAAGGAAAATTTTAAGAAATATTTGGCCACCAATGACTAGAGGTATTTTGAAATTTTGGAGCTTCTAAATATTTTTCTCCTTGCTTTGTACTAACTATTCGCGAGTATTAGGGTTACCACCCGGTTAATCGCGAATAGTTAAGCCTAGTATTCGCGAGTATTAGGGTTAAATATTCGCGAATACTAGGCTTAACTATTCGCGATTAATCGGTTAGAAAAAAAATTTACCAAGGCCTAACTATTTGGTATTCGATTTGGAATAAATATTCGATTCGGTATTTGATAAGAAAAACTTTTTAGTATTCGATAACCGGTTCGATACCCAAAAAGTGGTATTCGCACACCCCTACTTAGTAGCGTGGTCCTAAGCCTCGGTTAACCCGCTCGCTCGTTGGGTTTTTCTAATAAAACCCAGCACGTGCTCCCGCCTTCAACTTTACTGCGCCGTCCACACAAAGGACCCACCATGCCCCAGAAAGGCGCGGCCGCGGCGTCTCTCCGGGACCAGCTGCAGGAAAATTTGCAAAACTTTCCGTAAAGGACTCCGTGAAAAAGCCTTGCGGCGAAACCTACAGCCTCTCCCCGAAGCATACTCACCTTAACCTGTCGCAAGCGCGTGTACAGCGGGAGACCCGGCAATCACTCTTGCGAGGTCAACCTGACAAGCTGAGCTCTACCACCCACCCTACCCCGACCGGGCCTAAAATAGCGTTGGCTCTTGAAAACTCCGTGATCGCCGTACCCTCCGGCGAGGAACCCGAAGATAAGGGGTTATTTTCGACTCCCCCAGTCGTGACGCTAGAGGCGATCCGTTTGCTTCTCCAGTCGGAACTTCAAGCGTTTAAGGTGGCCAAACAATCCGATAACAACGCCATCTTAAGTAAAATTGAGGAACTTGGTGATAAACAGACCGTCTCCAATCCCAGATCTCTACTACATTCCAATCAATTAAAGCCGATATTATGAGAGATGTTCGTGCGGAACTCGCTTCCACCGCCAATACTTTGGCTATCATTCAGAAGGGTCAAGGGGCCCAACGTACGAAGGTAGAGGCTGCTGCGAGCAATATTACCCGCCTGGAAAATTCAGTCGCGGATCTACGGACAACACTGCATGATTATCAATCCGACCTACAGAATATGAAGACCAGGCTGGCGGCCAATGAAACCCGCCAGGGCGCCGACATGGACACGGCCAATAATCTCATTGTTTTTGAATTGAAATCGTCCGCCATGGATTCTCCTGCCGCCGCCTGCTCCTGGCTTCGGGCCCACCTGGACTTGGATACCAACCAACAAATCCCTCTCACGGCCGCCTCTCGCTTCGGCAGGCACCCCGAGCTGTGCCGACAGCCTGTTAAGCTTACCTTTGATACGCCCGCCTCCCGGGACCTGATCCTGTCTGCAGTTAAACACCCCTGGTCCACTTTGCCCAATGCCGAGACTGACGGACGCGTGACTATTGTTCCTGACCGCACCGAACTTCAGCGCCTTCGTCTCCAACTCGGTCGCCATACGTCACGGGGTCTCAACTCGAAGGGTCGCACGTCAAACGAGCGAGACCCGCCGCGGGACACCGGAGACTCCGAACCTCCCGTCGCTGGCTCCCACGCTACTGACCCATCAGTACCTACCCAGGGCTGCGACGTAAGCCGAAAAAACTCCAAGCAGGGCCCACCCCTCAGGGCCCGAAAACCCCGGGGCCGGGGCAAAAGGGCTTCGCAATAACTCACCACCATGTGTCGCCACCTACCGTCGCTGTAAATAATGTACATTCAAATATTCTGCTCAATGACTCTTCCGCAAAGGACTTTCCGATCCCCCTCCGTCGCGCGTGCTCTTACTCACAGACAAAACGCCACAAACGTAGAAGCCAGCGCCACATGGGAAATTACCGCATTGGCTTCGTGAATATGCAGGGCGCCCGCAGTCCCCCTAAGTGGATAGAATTGACTCAGATCATCATTCGCGATGAGATTCCTCTATTTGCCGTGGCCGAGACCCATCTCCGGGATGGGGAAACCCCTTCGCTGCCCGTCGGGTTTTTCTGGACGGGCCATAATCGAACGGTGGGCGACAAACGCGGTGGTGGCCTCGGCTTCATCTCGACGTCGGCCACTGTCCGCGTTCTTAAACGATGCGACGAGCACCTGTGGGTGACTTCCGATGTTCATCCTGGTGTCCATTTCGCAGTGGTCTACGGCTGCTCCGGCAGGTCGCAGGATGTCCTCCGCCAGAACGAAGACTCCAGAACAAATTTGCCTCCTGGGTGACTTTAACGGACACATTGTCGAACTACCACGGGAAGATGCCAAGGGGCTGCACTTTGAGGAAAACGGGACTGGGACACTGCTGAAGAGCTTTGCCGCGGATACGGGCCTGGTGATAGGCAACCTCTCCCCTCTATGTCGCGGTCGCTTTACATGGCAAGGGTCCTCCTCTCGCACTGCTGTGGACTTTGTGTTGATGTCTGCACCCTTGGCGTCACTATTAGTCAGCCTCGACGTCGACGATGGGCGCCACAGAAGCAAAAGTGGCTGGCCTACAAAACCGCTCGACGCGACGCCAAACGGCTCATACAGGTCAAGATTCAAGAATCGCACCGCCGCACCGAAAGGGATATCCTGACTGCCGGTCGGGAGAATGGTGGGAAATTTTGGCGTCACCTGAAGAAGATCCGGAAGCAGGGCCAACAACTTTCCAGGCAGTTCAAGGGAGTCCGGTCACATGGCGGGCAAATTCTAACTAAACGCAATGACGTCGTCGGTCGGATCGTCACAGACCTCGAGGCCGAGTTACTGTCACATTCCGCTGCCGGCTCCACCCCCCCCAGGGGCCACGTCCGCCAGCCTCTCAGTCTGTGGCCCGGGTGCCACGTCTGAGCTCTGTGAGGATTTTGATATATCCGAACTTCGGCGCGTCATGGTCCAGCTAAAATCCGGCAAGGCTGCGTGCCCTGACCACTTATACACCGAACCCCTCAAGGCTCTTGGTCCCAAGGCCTGCCTCGCCCTCCTTGCTCTTCTCAACTCCCTGCGGGGGCAGAATGAAGTTCCTGAGGCTTGCCTGACCGCGCGCGTGACTCTTCTGCACAAAGGAAAATCAAAGGACGAAACTGACCTCGCCTCCTACAGACCAATTGCAATTTCCTCGATTATGTACAAATTGTACGCTCTCCTCCTCAAGAACAGATTAAGCCCTTATCTAGAAGCTGGCCACCTGATCGATGAAGCACAGGGCGGTTTCCGCCCGGACCGACGTCTCGCTGACTGTCTGTTTGTAATCACACAACTAATCGACTTGGCGCAACGGGATCGCTCGCCACTTGAAGTGGTCTTTCTTGACCTTCAGAAAGCTTACGATAGCGTGGATCGGTCCCGACTGTGGGTAACGCTTGCGGCTAAGGGGGTCCCGTCGGACTTCATATCGGAAATTAAGCGCATTTACACGGGCTCTGCGTACTCGTACACCCTCCAGGGACACACCACTCCCCCGGTGCCGAGCCACGTCGGCCTTCGTCAAGGGTGCCCCCTTTCGCCAGTACTTTTCGTTGTCTACATAGATCGCTTGGCTGCCTAACTGCGCCAACTGCGGTGCGGGGTGTCCCTTCCGGCGGCTGGTAACGGTGAAGCTGTACACATACCATGCGTACTTTATGCGGACGATATCGTCCTCTTTGCCAATTCGCCTAAACATATGCAATCCCTCCTTGACACGTGCGGCACCTTTGCCGACGCGATGGGCCTTCGTTTTAGCCAGGACAAATCTAACTCGCTGCCATTCCACAGAGTGGAACCTCCCCCGAATTATTGCCTCCAACGTTTTGCGGTTCGGGATGTCGATGAGTACACCTACCTGAGGGTAAAGATCACGAACGTAGATCACTACCTCTCCAGAGCTTCGGCTGAGCTTTCCATCAAGTGTAATCGGCTCCGCTGGGTGGTACGTAACGTGGCTGACGGGTCCTATAATAAATATTCGGTTGGACGCACCCTATGGAAAGCTGTGGCGGTCCCCGCTCTCACCCATGGGAACGAGGTGCTCTGCTTCTTCCCCGCCATGGAAGCGACGTTGGAACGTACCCAGTCGGTTGTGGGCAAGACAGCCCTCAACGCCGGCTCCATGGCAGCTTACGCAGCCGTTCAAGGGGAAATGGGCTGGAGCTCAATGGAAGCGAGGGAGGCTAAATCGAAACTACGGTACCTAGGCAGATTGAAGTTTCTTCCGCCCGATCGCTTCGCTAAACAAATATACGACTCTATTCGCGCTAACGGCCAGGTTACTGGCTGGACCGCTCGCGTGGCGACCCTCGACCGTAAATACGGCGTCGGCACGGAGCGTGGTGGTGCTGTCTCCTACATTTCGTTGATGGTGAGGCCAAGGAGCATGCGGAACGTATATGGCGCCATTCCGTCGACAAAAAACATAGCATCCGGTACTATCGGGCTAAGTCCCACCCAAAACATGGAGTCTTTCTACGATGGCTCTCATGGAGGGGGCCTGCTGTTCCAGGCCCGTACGGGATCTTTACTGACTGGTGTGCGCCAATCGGAAGTGGGACCGTTCCCCCCCCCGTATGCCAGCTATGTGGTGCTGAACGGGAGGATGTCTCCCATGTCCTACTGGAGTGCCCGGCGACTTGCCAGGATAATGACGCCTTCGACTGGCGAGCGAAGCATTGCGGTGCTCCACTAATGGACGTCTTGGGCCTCTCGGTAGGACTGTGGGACCACCGTGTGGTGCGCGAGATACTGTCAATGTGGTGGTCCGCGAAACAGGCATGGCGTCAGGCAAACCCGTCCGACCTGCCGGACTTTTTGTTTCATTGACCGGGTTCAATTCTCCATTATTCTGATTATTTGTATTTGATTCTGATTATTTGTATTTGATTCTGATTATTTGTATTTGTTTTTGATTTTTTTCATCATTTAATTATTTTATTTTATATTGAATGTGTATGTATTTTTTGTATTTTTCCTTTGCTGAGCTCCCACTACAGGTGAGCCGCCCCGATTCAAAGGGGTGTACTTCATAGGACGGCTAAAACAATAAACCTGTAAACCAGACTGTACCTGGTCATTGGTGACGTCAGACGTCTCTAAGGGCAGCCTACACTTAGGGGCCATCAAAATTATTTAACGGCCCGTATCTCCTTAATTATTGTAAATAGAGGGATAGTTCCAATTGGTAATATATATTGTTTTTTGTTTGCTCTATAACATATTAAAATAATTTTATCGTGAACTTCCCTTTAAATTTTTTTTAAATCAGTACTAGAATTTCTTTGGTTCACGTGACTATTTTAGCGAGCCTATAGTTAAACCAACGGTACCAACCCGCAGTAATTGATTGAGAAAAGCTTAGGCGTATGACTACTATAATGTAAAATCTCATAGGAAAGAAAGTAGTATCAACTTTTGCTGGTTGGTTCAACTATGGTTTAGATTTTAAAATTTCTTCAGTTGATACTCTCATTCGCGACATAATTCCTTTACAAATATTACATTTACTAAATGTGGATAATTTGAAATAAATTTGAATTAAATGTCATTTATTGAAAGTTAATTTTAAGTTATAAGTTGTCTAAATTTCTAAATTAGGAAAACCGAAGAAAAATAATTTTTCATTTAATGAAAGTTAAAAATTGTCAAAATTAAGAAAACTATAGACGATAATTTGACATTTAAAGAATGTTAATTGAAGTTAAAAATTGTAAATGGAATATTCTGCTATATATATTTAACGTTAGCCTTTAAGTAACTTGTATTTATATAGATTTGAAAAGGAATTAGGTTGCGAATAGCACAAATCGTTTTAAAAAGAGGAGGATTAATACAATTAACACCGTCAGGCTACGTGGTGTGCAAAAACCAGACGCTTTTAGTTCACCATGTAGCCTGGTCTCCTTGAGTAAATCCTCCTAGTACGAAATCTATATATACTCGTGGAGTCGTGGTGGTCCTTTCCTTTCTACTCAAAGGGGGAATCATAGTGGAATGCTACTCGGGCAGAGTGCGAATTCATTATCTTCTTCGCGCCAAAATGGGGCCGCACCTCGTACGGAAAAAAGAGGGGGAGGAAAATGCTCTGACTCTGACGAAGGTACATAGTTGTACACTGATTACACTGAATCACTAACCACTCGTTAAAAACCAACAATTAATTTTTACGCTAAATGTTATTAAATTAAAAAGTTATAAAGTAATATCGGCTCCCTGCTATTGCCTGCAATACACTGTAAAAAATAACCGTACTGTCTAGTACCTTTAAAGGTATTTTCCATGCATCTCCAGACGTACCTTTAAAGGTATTTTTCCATGCATCTCCAGACGTACCTTTAAAGGTACTACAAAATACCGTTGTGTAAAGGTACTATGAAATACCTCTAAAAGAAGGTACTTTTGAGGACTACAAGGTATTTTGTGATCCAGTTATGGGTATCATTTAAGCCTCAACAAAGGTCGGAATAAAACTTTCAAATTGTGAAAGGTAGTCCTTATTACCGAAAAGGGTACCTGTTAACACTCAAAAAAGTTCGAAAATATACTTTTAAAGGTATTTTGTGCTTCCGAATTAGGTGTCAAATAAAACCCACAAACAGGTCTAAATTATACTTTCGCACCATCAAAAATATTTGCGGTACATTTGAAACTGGTAAACTTTTCCTTAATTACCCTGGGCTTGAATCATTTTCAGACATGGTAAGCAATACGATGTAAAAGAGACGGAAAGACACGAGAGTAAAATTTCCTTCCATCTCAACTTTTATTGTCTGTGTTGTGGGCTTACGGGACAAGGGTGAAATTTTGCCTTCCCTCTCGCCTTTTAGTGTCTGCGCCGTAGGCTTGCGGCATTGTGAGGGTTCGCATAGTAAGCGAGGGATCAACCACTCTTGATTTCCCGATACTAAATATTGCTTCCCCTTGTTAAGGAAGGTGGGATACTGTTATAGTTTAAATGTAATTCAGGGTCACATATACATGGATATTCTCTGAATGGCGACTGAAGGCGTAAGCTCGGATTCAAACCTTTATATTAATTATGTATGCCTTATAACATAATTGTATTGCATTTAAATGATGTAACGTATGCTAGTGTACATAACTGTCAAGGAAAATAATTAATATTAATTATATGTAATTAAATATTTAAGAAAAACCACTAGCTAGGAAACTTGAGATTGGAATTTAAATCTCGGGTAGAAAACCACTACCCAATTCTACCCTACCGAACCTACTCTGGTAATGAAGCTTTTCCTTAACATTTATATACAGGGTGTTTCTGGAAAGTCTGGCACAAATTAACAGGCATGTTCCTTGGGTCAAAAGGAGTCCGAATGGTCCTATGACGTTTTGGGGTAAAGCGCTCCGTTGCGACGTTATGGGCTCTCAAAAGTAGGCCGAAAAACAAGGAGATTTTGCAGAATTATAGCACTAGTATTGTGGTTTTGACCCAATTGTTTTCGATTATTGAGCATAAGGCAATGATCGAAATAAGTTCAAACCTAGTGGAAGACCGTGAAAGTGTTAAACGGCCAAAAGCGTAAATCCCTTTGTTTTTATTAATGATTGTAATTAAAGGTAAGGAAACTAGCTCAGATATCGGTTACTTGTTTGTTCAGATGTACTGGTAACTGACCAGTCTTTTATTCTTTTTTTCAATTAGACACATTACTTTTACAATAATTCGAATGAACCCCTTAAATTTTACAATAAATCGAATCAATTCCATTAATTTTACAATAATTTGAATCGAACCCATTACATTTACAATAATTCGAATCGAACCCTATTACTTTTACAATAATTCGAATCGAACCCAATTACATTGTTCTACAAAAATTGTTCAAAATGGGCACCATCAACGTTTAAGCAAACTTGCGCGCGTCGTTTGAAAGATTCACGAACACGTTCGAAGATTCCTGGCGTGTTACGGATGCTATCACATCCATCAATTATCCTTTGTCGTAAGTCTTCGACATCGCGAACTTCACTTCGGTATACCAAGTCCTTGAGATGACCCCAAAGAAAAAAATCGCATGGGTTGAGATCGGGAGATCTTGCTGGCCACGCAACAGTTCCGCCTCGACCTATCCACCTCCGGGGAAACGCGACATCAAGATATGCTCTAACTTGAAGACTAAAATGGGGCGATGCACCATCTTGCATGAACCACATTATTTGTCGCAGTCGTAACGGTACGTCTTCTAAAAGCTCCGGTAAATTGTCACGCAGAAAGGTCAAGTACGCCTCCCCATTTAGCCTCAGTTGCAAAACGTTAGGCCCAATTAAATGATCTCCTACAATTCCGCACCAGACTTTCAAACTAAACTGAACTTGATGTTTCATGACAGTGGTCGCGTGCGGGTTTTGTTGCTTCCACTCGTGATAGTTATGCAAATTAAGTATCCCATCACGCGAGAAATTGGCCTCGTTGGAAACTAGGAAAGTACGCGGAAAGTCTAAGTCATTTACCCGTGCCACAAACCACTGGCAGAAATCGACCCGTCTCGGATAATCAGCTTCGTTTAAAACTTGTACCTTTTGCGAATGGTATGGGTGGAACTGATGTCCTCGAAGAATTTTCCAGACGATTACTTGGTTAACGCACAATTGCCGCCCGACGTTCCTGGTACTGGTTGTTGGTCATCTTCGAAAATTGTCAAAACGGTGTCCTCTACATCCTCGGGAACAATCGCCGCACGAGGTTCAGGTCCCGACGGTTGAAGTTTCCCGGTTTCTCTCAAGCGTCTGTCGACTGCCGTAAATGTTTGTCGATTGGGAACTTGTCGTTGAGGAAAGTGCTCTTGGTACAAGCGCCGAGCTTCCATCGCATTTCCCCGAGCCAGTCCATACATAAGATGGAAATCTGAGTACTTTGCATTCGTGAAGTAGACCATGATTAGTTCCAGATAAGCTTCCAAATGTGCACGTACGCCATGAAGCACGTTAAGGTAGACACATTTTAGCCGTCTGTAAAAAACCTACAACTTCTGACGTTGAAAACTACCCTAATGTTTAGACCAACACAGCATAATTGGTTTTTAACGGAGATGGATAGGTCGAGGCGGAACTGTTGCGTGGCCAGCAAGATCTCCCGATCTCAACCCATGCGATTTTTTTCTTTGGGGCCATCTCAAGGACTTGGTATACCGAAGTGAAGTTCGCGATGTCGAAGACTTACGACAAAGGATAATTGATGGATGTGATAGCATCCGTAACACGCCAGGAATCTTCGAACGTGTTCGTGAATCTTTCAAACGACGCGAGGAAGTTTGCACGATGATGGTGCCCATTTTGAACAACTTTTGTAGAACAATGTGATTGGGTTTCATTCGAATTATTGTAAAAGTAATGGGGTTCGATTCGAATTATTGTAAAAGTAATGGGGTTCGATTCGAATTATTGTAAATGTAATGGGTTCGATTCAAATTATTGTAAAATTTATGGAATCGATTCGATTTATTGTAAAATTTATGGAATCGATTCGATTTATTGTAAAATTTATGGAATCGATTCGATTTATTGTAAAATTTAAGGGGTTCATTCGAATTATTGTAAAATTTAAGGGGTTCATTCGAATTATTGTAAAATTTAAGGGTTTCATTCGAATTATTGTAAAAATAATGCGTCTAATTGAAAAAAAGAATAAATGACTGGTAGAGCTCGGCATTTTCGATCAATTATCCACTTTATTTTATCTTTATCCATACCCGAAAATTATCCAACGAACTTACATGTTAAATCGTATTATAATCCACAAATTTGTTTCTAAATAATCGGTTATCCACCAATTTGTGGATAATTGATCGAAAATGTCGAGCTCTAATGACTGGTCAGTTACCAGTACATCTGAACAAACAAGTAACCGATATCTGAGCTACTTTCCTTACCTTTAATTACAATCATTAATAAAAACAAAGAGATTAACGCTTTTGGCCGTTTAATACGTTCACGGTCTTCCACTAGGTTTGAACTTATTTCGATCATTGCCTTATGCTCAATAATCGAAAACAATTGGGTCAAAACTACAATACTTGTGCTATAATTCTGCAAAATCTCCTTGTTTTTCGGCCTACTTTTGAGAGCCTATAACGTCGCAACGAAGCGCTTTACCCCAAAACGTCATAGGACCTTTCGGACTCCTTTTGACCCAAGGAACATGCCTGTTAATTTGTGCCAGACTTTCCAGAAACACCCTGTATAATATTCCAATAGATATTTCTTCTACGCTGCCATTACTAGTACTAATGGTGCAGTAAACAGTCAGCGTAAGAGAATTTGGGCTAGAAGTCATTTATCATGTATTTTACTTTAGTAGTGTTAGTTATAATCAGCACGTCGGAGCTAAAAATCCCTGTAAAGGAAACTGTTAAGTCCTTTTCTACTTCCAGGGTACGATAACATACCACCAGAAGCGCTGAAACTCTAAAAGGTGTCATTATATACCTTATATTACCAAAGTACCTCTTTCGAAATCATTTAATACCCGCACTGTGAGACAACTAATAGAATACGTTCATGGGTACTAAAAAGGTCGCGGGGGTATTTTGTAGTACTTTCAAAATACCTTTTTTTTAACAGTGAATCGTCGGCAGACCTAAGATACTAAAGTCGGCTAATGAAACAATTTGCTTGCATAAACTAACCTAGGCCTATTTCATTTTCATTGTTTAAGCATATTGGGTGAAGATTGTTTCGGTTATAACAACGGGAACTGTAGCGGACAACAGCGTGAGTAATAAAAAGAATGGGACGCTGACGGTACTCAGGTCCAAGGCCTCCACGCTTTTTAACGGTCTCTTCCAAGTGATTCGTTCAGTAGAGTAAAGCAATTGAAAGTCCTGATATTTGAAAACTTGCATTTCGAATAACGGTGACACGCTGCAATAGAATCATCATTAAGGCTATGTTAATTATTTAAGATAAAATTCATTCCAACCTCTGTTCGATGTTTTTTTGGATTTGCTGACGTTCTCTCATCCAAGAGGTGTTGAAAATGAAGTGTGTGTATTCAAAAGAAACACTGTCTTGCGAAAAGTGAAGGCCTCCTTTGTTCAGAATGAACTCTTTTAAATTGGGAGAGTTTATCATATCATGCAGTAAGGGCTCCTGCATAATGATGGCTTTCTTTCCAGAAAAAACCGGAATGTAGGAATCAATAATCTTTACTTTCGAAAACCCGATCCAAAACATGTTCTTCCGATCGAGATTGTCCAGCCATTCCTTAACGACTGGGTCATGTTTTGACTATAAATACGCAACAGTTACGTTGGACAGGGATAGATTTAATTTTTTAAGAAGGAATGGAGAACGGTTAATATTTACTTCTGTCCGACTCATAGCCTAGTAAAGAGTACCTCCCTCCAACACGTAACGAAAAGTTTAAATTATCTTATTGGCTCACATAAACTACGTTTTGATGACGTTGCTGACGGGAACGGCGAAAAATATGTAAATATTTTTTAACTTTGTTGCTATGACCTGCCTCTTCTTTCATACCCCCTTCCACAGGTTACGCGCGCCCAGATTACTCTGTTCTCCATTCTTACATAAAAAATAAATCTATCCCTGATTTTGAAAAATTGAGAACTAGATTCGAAAAAGGCTAGCTACCAAATTTTCAACATATCCGACTTCTGTAGTACCCTGGATCATAATTGGTTGAATTCCCGATTTGATCAATTCCGAGAGGGACTCGATGCGATTGTAACTTTCAGTCGTGAACTCCGTGCGCATGAAACAACCCAAGAAAAAGAGAATGAAAGTCGCTCCGATCATCCACGACGCAGCGAGGATACGACAAGTAATGTATGGGAAAACGAAGGGAATCGCTACGGAAGATAATTATACGGTTAGCTTGAATGTCTGGTTTAAGCCCCAGCCATCTTTCGAAATGAAGGGAACACAATCCCACGCGAATTGATTCCCCCGTACGAAACGGGGTCAAGTTTAGGTGAATTGTTTTCAAACATTAGTTAGCATTCAACTGCTTACGTTCGGCGCACAAGAGGGATGCGTTATCCCAGACATTTTCCAGCGTTTCTCGGGCCACTTTTTTGACGGCTTTTCTGGTGGGCAACGATTTGTATTTGTTGGTAACTATCGAGTGAATAACGAGCAAAAGCGACAAAATAACCAAGCTTGACACCATTAAAATCTCCACCTAATAAAACCAAGAGTATAGTAAAATTACTTGGTTCGAATCTTGCTATTAAGCATTGTTTACTTCGGTGTCCATATTTAAGAAGGACCAGGAAGTGGATGTGACTGTCAGTTGGGGATGGGACACGATAATTGATTTGAGAGTTCGCCAGGGCGGTGACGGATTGAAATGGTCCAGTCGATCTTCGAAAAATGAGCCTACCATGTCAAAAAAGATGACATGCGCTTTCTAAATTCAATGTAAAGGTTAATCATTTCTACAAAGAACTTTGGAACTGAATAAAATTTTAATATCACTTACGCGAAAGAAATAAAGGGAAGTGTCCAAGTGATCCAAGTGATGGCGAAAGTCATTGGAATTAACTTGATGCTCCCTTATGTTCACACTAAAAGTCATAATGAAAAGTATTTGTATTGCATAAAGAGAGTGTCATAATTTTGAAGTCCTTATAGGTAAGCTGATATTCGTTTCTGAGAATTTGTTCTCGTTCGAAAGAACAGCGGAGAATAAGGAAAACAATATTTAGTGTGAACAGGAAAAAACAAATTGGGGTTCCAAAATAAACCTCTCCGAGTCGAGAAGCAATTAAGAGGTTTCTTCTTAAATAATTAAATAAATGTAATTGATATTAATTAATAAAATCGTCATTAAGTTACCTTAATTCTAGTTAAATCGTTTTAAAAGTTTTATTCCTAAAATCAATTTTAACATAACTTTTATGACGTCATAGTCACTCGGAGAGGTAAAAAGGATTTTTTAGAGGGATCCGACATTGCAAAAAAAGCGTACGGGATTTCGTGATTTCTATTTGAATTTCGCGATTTCACCAAAGATTTCGGGAATTCTTCTTTGATTAGGCGATTTCGTGATTTCGCCAAAAAGTTCTTTGATTATGTGATTTCGCCAAAAGATTTCGTGACTTCTTCTAGATTTTGTGATTTTTCCAAAGATTTAGAAATTTCCTCTTTTATTTATTAATTTCGTGATTTCTTCAGAGATTTTGTGTGACAGTTTGAAAGATTTCGCGAAAAGCGTACGGGATTTCGTGTAAATGTCGGAAACCTCGGAGTTTATTTCACTTGGAATCTTTATCTGGGCCTTTCTGCTCGACTTAAAGAAAAGGAGGTTTAGAAACCGTCACACGTGACAATAAGCAGCATAATGTATTTGAATTTGGAAACCACGTGACACTGACGTAGCTAGCGACCAGCGCAGTGACTTCCACGACAACGAACCAGAGTATAAACAAATTTTCGTTGCGTGTTCTGAACGAGTAGACCTAGGGTCGACTGTTGTGTATAGCCAATGAGACGCGAGGAAAGAGTACCGGCACATTAACCAAGTTTTAAGCTCTTCTATTTGCTTCAGTTCCATTGCGCCGAATCCCAATCAACCGAACCCAATCCCATTCGACCGAAAAACCCGCAATTTGGCAGATTTATGATTCGGTCCAATGGGTCAACCCCATTGCACCGAAGAACCCGCACTTCAGGTTTTTCCCGATAGAATTTAAATAAATTAAATCCCGGGAACACAAAGATTTTATCTTTTTGCTGGCAAAAATTAAATTAACTTAAAACAATTTAAGGCCTACGTAAAATGAACACTAGATCCTAACATTTTCTAAAGAATTATTTTAAAACTAAGGATTGTAAGAACCAAATAGTAATAAATCAGCAAAATATGACATAATAAAACCAATTGCTAATATATATTTATTTTTTTATGTTATATTCATCATGAAAATACTTTAAGCCAGCCGTTTTAATATACTTGAAGTGTATAACCTCTCAAAAGAGGAAGAGACGTCCTCCTAACCACACCTAACTTAACAGTAATTTTTTGGAAAAGGCATATTATTTGAGAAGTAATTAAGAAAACATCAATATTTTGGAAAAGGCGTAACATTGTTGAATGATTTATAAAATATTACTAATCTAACTTAACCAAATAGTGGCGTTTTATGTTATATTCATCATGAAAATACTTTAAGCCGTTTTAATATAATTGAAGTGTATAACCACTCCAAAGAGGAAGAGACGTCCTCCTAACGAAACCTAACCTAACAGTAATTTTTTTTGAAAAAAGCTTATTATTTGAGAAGTCAAAGAAGATAAACATCAATATTTTGGAAAAGGCGTAACATTGTTAAGTGATTTATAAAATATTACTAACCTAGCTTAACCAAATAGTGGCGTTTCCATATCAGTAAAAATGTATTTAAAACGCTTACATTAAAAAACGACTACATAGAAATTAAACTACATAGCATTTTTAGGGTCGCTGTTTGCGACAAATAGAGTCGTTTGAATTGTAAATACCAAACCCGCCGTTGGGCTAAGTTCATTAAAAACATTGGCGGGATGCGGTCTAATGGGAATTTTCAACTACTCCTCTCCGTAAATGATTCACTGTGAGTGAGTGGATTAAAATGAAAACTATTTACTAATTTATTTTGATTAATATTTATTTGCTTTGATAGGAAGGTCGAGTCTTTAATTTTTCGCACACCCATTTGGTTGAGCGAGTCAACGAGGATAATTGTGCCAAGACAATTCATTCTCGCTAGTTCCAATTAATAGTTGATTCGAATTCAATTAATGAAATTTACTTCAATTTGAAGATTCGTTCCAAATATTCCACGATGAACATCATCTGTTCTTTATACGGTTTCGAATCATAATATTCCTTAGAAGAAATGAAAGTGTAATTGTGGCCGAGAAAAGCGATTCAATTGTCGTTTCAACAACACCATCTGCCGTTGATAAACTCACCACTATTGACATAAAGTTTACGGAAGTTCCGTTGGCGTACCTAGAATAATTTACTAATTCTAGATTCGAACTCCACAAATATTACGATTTGAAAATGCAAGTTCCACCTGTTTTTGATATATCGGTCATTTCCATTCAGTGCCATTTTGGTAAACGCTTAAATCCTAGCGAATGCAATTCGAAAAAAAAACAAAGGCTGTAAAGAAAGCTGAAACGTTTTTCCGCTGCTCATAAATACCAGCGGAAAACGAGAGTAGCTTTTAGATTACGCCAAAAACCCAGCCTCGTACTTGGAGTCGATCAAATGTATATGCGATTATTATATATCAGAACTAAACTGTATTCGGCTAAGGCTATGACTAGAATTGGAATATCAAGTATTTCTTGAGTCGTATAGCGCGCAATTACCCCTTACAGATATTGAGTAAAGTCTCTCGATGCACCACCTAAACTGCGATTTCTGTTAACCGCTTTCTTAAATTTCGCTTGATTGTAAAAGCATAATATTGAACAATTAGTGAAAATATCGAATCTAGACGCGATTAAGAAGTTAATTTATAATTCCATGAATACGTTTTTAGCGCAGAGACCTGCACGGACCGAGTTTTTCAGGCCCGATCCGAGCCCGGCCCGGGATTTAGCATTTTCAAAAGTCCGAGTATATAGTTGGTTTTCGGACCCGGCCCGGCCCGTTACACGCACTAACCAAACCCGGCCCGGCCCAACACATTGCGTTAATTGAACAGACCCGGACCGTTACACGAAGTGCAGTTATAATTTGTATATTTTTTACATAACATCAATGAATTGAATTCATATTTGCTTATGCGTCGTGTATTATTCATTTCTTTTGATAATTGTTCGTCACAACGTCACATTTTTTCTTAGAAGCTTATACTTATTTAAATTATCTTTCATTTGAATTTTGAAAAACGAATGAAAGCCGGGCCCGGCCCCTTAATTTCCAAAATTTGAGAAGCCCGACCCGGCCCGGACCGATAAAATTTTCAAATGTGGAAAGCCCGGCCCGTGCAGGACTCTGTTTTAGCGACATTATCAACCCAGAGAAAAAGATAAATATTTTTTAATTATCATTAGAAGAGTTGCCCACGCAACAACTAGTACATATTGAGTCATGTCGATGGCCGATGCCGAGTTAAAATGTCCTACCCAACCCACAGTCGGCCGACGCCGAGTCAAAATATCCTACCAATCCCGCAATCGGCCGACCTCTTTTATATGGATCCAAAACAAACCATTCAAAAGATTATTTAATATGACGGGGATCAGCAATTGATCCACATTTAACACATTAGATAAATGACTTTGTTACTTTACATTGAATATAAAATACGGCGCACATAATATAAAAAGTTTGTTCGTTAATATTCTAAAATGATAATTGAAACTAATAAATTATATTTATTTATAAGCGAATAAACTTAATGTAGGACAGCGTTTATTTTATTCAAAGGAACAGTGTTTGGGAAAACAACGTTTTAGTTTGGAAACCTATGAATAAAGTTCGGACAAATTGATTTGTTGAAGGCATTAAAATAGCAGGATTTTAAAAGCATAATAAGGAAGATTTAGTGAAAAAAGACGCGATTTAGAAATTAGTTTAGTGTTCCACGATTACATTTCTAGCGACGCTTTCAACCCGGAGAATCTGATAGCTATTTTTGTTACCCAACATTGGATGAGTTTCCCGCGCAGATCTTAACATTAAATAGGTAAAACCGGTTTTTTACAGCAACCCGAGCAGCACCGGATGGATGGCAGTCTACCCCTCTTTCCAGTGACTGGTACATATTTGGTCATTGTTAAATGTTATTAGTGATTAACCGATGTCGAAACCGATACCTATTTTAACCTATTATTTAAATTCGACGAGGTAACGGACCATTTTACTAAATGAAACCGATTATCGATCGAATTTCACCTATAAATCGGTTGATATAATTGGTAAATTAACCTCAAACTGCTTAATCGTTAAAAATCGAAAATTAAACAGATAAATCGTTTAAAGTGCCATATCGATCATCGATACCAATATCATAACCGGTTAGTGCCCATCACTAAATATTACAAAAGCAAAATTACATAATTCTGCGTAAAGTCAGCACAAAATAAAACGCCTTGTTTTTGAGCGTCGGTCAAATCTATAAGCGATAATAGTTTAACAATACGCACTCACCTTCGAAAGGTTCGGATAGTAAATTTTCTGCAGAGACCACGTCGAGCTTGGGTAACCGTTTCTGTAGTATGAAGCAACCCGTTGTAAATTCGTGTTGTTTTTCATGTAACGCCTGAAAGTCTGTTCTATATTGTTTCTATTGATTTGAGGATAATAACTGTATTCAATCGCAACAAGCAACGATAGAAGGAATCGAGGTTCACATTGAACGCAACATGTTTTCTACGAGAATTTACACCTAATCTGAGGTTGGATTATATCATAATTTTACAATTGGAAAACCTGGCAAATTTCCATTTTTAACACATTACTGGGAAGTGAAATATCCAGATAGCCTTATTAGTATACAAATTGGGAAGACGAAAATATTACATCTCCGACACAAGTTTGATATTATCTCCCCATTTATATTCTCTTAATATTCAAAGTTTTATTGCTATTTAATGTCACGCTACTGCCGTTTAAATTATAAATAGGAACTATATTCAGGAATTATAAAATGGTCTATTAACTTGCACATGCAGTTATCAATACTTAATAATAATTATTAAAAAATGAGATTTGCTTTATTTAATTATTTAAGAAAAACCTCTCAACTCGGAGAGGTTTATATTGGTTTCACCAACTTGCATGAATAATGATATGGTATTTTCGGAAAATACAATACACTGTATGCTTGATATTCGTTGGAACCGCGGGAAACTAAGTGATATTTAAAACGTTGATTGAAATAATTTAATTGTGAGAATTTAAATTTATGTTTATCAAGAAAACAGTAGGCTTAAAAGATTTTAATATGCAAATTCTATATCTGTATCTGTATTTGAAATATTTATCATTAAAAAAATCCATTTCATTCAGCGCCATTTTGGGGGTGCACTTTAATCATAACGTAAGAAAATATACATCAATTCTTTAAAACGTGAAGTCACTCAAATTTTTAAGCTAGAGAAATTTAATAAAATTATTTGACAAATTACTATTCCTACTCTCCTTTGTATATAGTTAATATTTGGGATTTGAAAATACAAATTTTATAAGGTATTTGTAATACCCATCGTTTTAAAGAAATTCTAACTTTGACATGAAGTCCCTTCAATTTTTAAGCGATAATAATTTGATAGAATTTTAAGACCATTTACTACTCTACTTTGAATATCGTTTTGACATAAGGTATATTTCAAGTCTCGTACCGAACAGAGTTGTTTAATGAGTCTAAAATATCATTTTAACTGCTATTGTTGTTAAAGAAATAGCGACGTGGTTTAAAAATTATCTCAAATATAAAGAAAACCTTACTTTTTTGAGAGTTTAAAAAACTCTTCTGATTCCAAAAATATGCTTGATCAATATTTAAATATGAGGAAAAACACAGAAAAAAACATTTCGAAAACTTGAAATTTGGGGGGCAAAATCAAAAAAGCGGAGAAGATTTTTGCCGGGTTTTTCTCCTTGATACGTCACTCACGCTATCTCGCGGAAATGCCAAGCGCGAGCGCCCGAGTCTACTAAGGCCGCGCTAATATGAATAAAATAGGCTTAACGCGGCGTGGAGACACTAACAGGCGCACAGACACACCCCCCACACAGACACACACGTTGAGTGTAATAACTCTCCGTGACATACGTCACTCGGAGGGGTAAAAACATAGACCGCTTTTTAATTCTTTCCGTATTAATTTTGAATTGAGAAACAAGATTATCTTAAATATTGAAATAAATATAATTAATATTTTATATTTTCTTCGTTAGTTATTCGCCTTATTGAACGTTACATCGTTTTAAAAAAGAACAATTAAAACATTCTTGTGAGACTTGACTAATATTGGCGTTTGAAATGAAGTATACGCCGGTTGCTTCGCCTTACTCAAATAGGTAGTATATAAGGGTTTCGAATCGCAGCTATGGATAAGAACAGCGCTATTGCGTGAACCTTTGGTGGAAGCCCCGCCTTAGGGAGGCCGGACGTTTCTCGTAACCCTGGCCGATCGCCGCGTATGTCTTAACATTAAGGATGATGATGGAGTAGAAGCCAGGTGTGCAGACTGGTGTCCATGTGGGATGGACAAAAGACCAGAAGATGGTGGTGCTTAGAAGCCAGTACGTACAGACTGGTGTCCATGTGGGATGGACAAAGAGAAGATGATGGTGGTGATAAGAAGCCAGTGTGTACAGACTGGTGTCCATGTGGGATGGACAAAGACCAGAGGCTGATGGTGTAAGACAGGGAATGGAGTAAGAGTCTGTAAGTGTAATACAATTTCAAAATTTCCGGAAATTGAGAACACGTTTGCTCCGATTTGCAAACTGCGAACGCGATCACGTGGGTGTAACAACAGACCGACAGACAGACAGACACACACGTTGAAATTAGAACCTCTCCGTGACATACGTCACTCGGAGAGGTAAAAATCTCGTTTTGGTCACAGTGAGTACTAAATTATTGATTTGACTCAATACTCTATTAACTGTAATTTTTATAGGTCATGCATTCACAGAGGCTAAGAGAAACGCCGCTAAAACCATGGATTAATGCTAACGATGATGGGTCAATTGATTTTGCACATTTTACATGCATGGTTGGCCTGGATGAGTCGTGCACACATGTAGGTGCATTGCTTTTCTATATCGATTATGCTGTTCGTTATAGAGAAATAAAAACTGTCACTGGCGTTGCAGCATACTGGTCTGTGCCTGTAACTAAGCAAGCTTCCAATGCTGAAATTTCTAAAATGAACCTTGGCTCAGCGTCAGGCAAAAAGAAAGAACTAGATGCGTTATTGGAAGAGAGTGTAGAGGATGTTCGTAAGAAATCATGTGTCCTTACGCAAAAGGCTGTCCCATTAATAACTAAAGAAGAGCATTCAGAATTAGAAGAACTTTTTAATGTCGGACTTAAGTGCATATATTTTAGCATCTCTAGAAAATACCAAGAAAATTATATACCAAAGTGTGCGAGTGTTGGTTATCCAATGGCTTTGACTGAACTGTATGATGAAAAGAAGTGTGGGTTAAAATTCAATGAGCTGCTTAATGAGTGTGAAAAACTTAAGTTTGATTTTACGGTGGAACAAGCGGAGAGGGTTGAAAGGGAAACTAAAAAGCAGACAGAAAGTAAACTGTGGCATCGCTTTCGAGCAGGTCGTACAACAGCCTCGAACTTTAAGAAAGCATGCCACAGCGATCCCGCAATGCCTTCAGCTTCGTTGATAGCGTTAATTTGCTACCCCAGCACTAAACCAGCTTCGTTGATAGCGTTAATTTGCTACCCCAACACTAAACCAGCTTCGTTGATAGCGTTAATTTGCTACCCCAACACTAAACGTTTTCAAACTGACGCCACAAAATGGGGAAGAACTCATGAAGAAACCATGAGAAGAATTTATGTTACCATAATGGAAGCAAAACACGAGAATTTCAAACTAGAGCTAGCCGGTCTCAGTTTAAACGTTGCATATCCTCACCTTGGTGCATCGCCAGATGCATAAGTATTCTGTGATTGTTGTGGTAAAGGCGTAATAGAAATTAAGTGCCCTTACAATATGAGAGACAAAGCGCGTGCATTAGTTTTGATTCTAAACATTGTTTAGAAACTACGGACTCTGGCCAGTTAGTGTTGAAGAAAAATCATGAATATTATTACCAAGTTCAATCACAGCTTTTTATAACTGAACGTTTGTACGTTGACTTTTGTGTTTGGACTTTGGTCGATTATCATATGCAGCGAATTTACCCGGATCAACAATTTTGGAATGACATGAAACCAAAAGCTCGATCTTTCTTTAAAAGGGCAATTATGCCGGAATTGTACAGCAAATTCTTCACCAGAACCTCAAACAATAGGTGCAACTGATGGGGTAAGGTTAGTTAAGGCAGAACAAACTACGGCAATCTTGTCAAGCGTAGCCATTTCTTCTTCAGGGGCTACATGAAGCAAGTCAATGGGTAGTTTTGTAAACAAAATAGTGTATTTTTGTCTAAGATGCCCTATAACCCGCTCAACATGAATTCTCACATTGGCTAGTTTTCTCGTAGATTCTACATCTTGTGGTGACAACTGGGTCTTTCCTTTGGTAAAGGTTGGGTATTTTATTATAGCATAATAGAACCCTACCGAATCATCGATGTTGAACCCCCTATCAGCCAAAACGAGGTCACCGGGTAATAATTTTTCCAAAAGACCTGAATTTTCAGTTAAGTGCTTATCACTGACTCTTCCTCCCCAGCCCTTAGAAATGAAGCTTATTGATCCCTGCTTCGTAACCCCAATCATAAATTTTACCGTGTTACAACTTTTACAGCTAGAATATAGTTCAGCACGGCTTTTTACAGTAGATGGTTTGTGAGTAAATACCTCAAAGCAATTTATTATCACAGCGCATTTCTTGCCAAATTTATCTCTAAAGCACATTGGCATTGTAGCGTGAAGTTCATCCCTCTCAGGCCATCTAATAAATCTAAGGAGACGGCTGTACAGATGGTTTAAACAGTTATAAAATATTCTCGTAACTGTAGATTCAGAAATCCAAAATCTAAAGGCCAAATCTCTGTTCGTTAAGGCTAACTTTTGTTTCATGATCGTTAACACCAAAAGTGGATGAAAGGAGAAGTATGAAAATGGCCAAAAGTCGCCAGTCATCAGAGTTTAGCCGTACTTGACCGTTTTATTGGCGTAGCTATACTGGGCCTGTTCACTCCCTTAAAATAGGTTTTGTGTTAATTTGCGGTTACGCTGTTACCGTCGTCTGCTATTGTGTATGCTAGAACTTCCTCGATTTGTGTTTGTAGTCAGAACAGAGTAGCTGGTAATGTTGTAATGTTTTAAAAGGTGTTTGAAGGTATAATATGGATTTAAGTAAGGTTATCGAAGCAATAGAAGAGCACATAAAACTAGATACGTTTAAAACAAATCTCGGTAATTTAGCTATAGCGCGAGCAGCTTGCATCGTGATGCGCGTAATCAAGTCGGCTATGGTTAAACCAAGGAGCATAAATGTCTGAACTATTTTCAGTCGCGAGTTTGCAAGTCCATCAGTCACTAGCAAACTAAAAAGTTGTTGGCGAAACTTTGATGTCCGCGTTTTTTAACACAGGCTCTATGGCCATTTTCATACTTTCCCTCTCATCCACATTTGTTAACACTAATTGTTGAAACAAAGTCAACTTGGAATTTTGAAATAGGAATGGTGAAACTTCTTTGACCAAAACCAGTAACACTTCCAAGTTCTCGAGTCCAGTGAAGAATTTAACTTTTAAATCGCTCTTGTCCCCTCGAAAGTAAAATTCAGTGTATTTATGTTGGCTTATCTCCTCTTCTTGCTTACCAACTTCCGATGACAACGTTTTAATAGATTCTCTACACGATTCAAGCAAACCTTAGACGTTTCTTAGTTCAAGCCTAAGCTACACTATTTCCTTCCGTAATTGTTCCATTTTAATTTCCATGTGCTCCAAATCAAATTTTTCACAAACTCGGATTAAAGTTTGAGAAGAACCTTGAATTAATTCTTGCCCCGCTTGGGTAGAACTGTCTGCAATTTCTATACTACATGTTTGAGTAAAACTATGCTCTATCTTTACTTCTGTTTGCGTAGAGGCTTGTACTGCTCTTTTTTCATCATCTTTTCCTTTTAATTCAGTTTGTGTACCGATTTCAATGTACTTTGGTTGCATATTTATTTCTGCTGAGTTTGATGAACCTATACCTTCATCAGTAGACAAAGCAGTGCTAATTTCAGAGTTAATTTCTTCCCAAATCATCGTACTATCAGTTTCAAGGCTAACATCATAAGAAGTTGAGGGAGTAACAAGTTTTTCCGTTAATGATGAGGATATATTTTCTTTACTGCCAAGACCTATAAAATGAATGTTGATAGTTAAAGCAACACTCGAACAACAATTTCTATTCTGAAGTGATGTTAATTACAATGGGGTTGATACAGCAATCGGTCTAAAAGCTGGTACCCTGGGTTTTCTAGATAAGGGCGTTACAATGTGAGACCGCTTCATTCTACTCTCGTGGCTTTAAGGTTTTGACTGTCCATCCAACACATTGCTAGGGGTTTCAAGATTTACAGACTGGGGAAGCTCAAAGCCAGTGTTTAAGTTCGGTAACCAATCTGGATTAGTTCTATCAAACAACTTGGAAGGTTTACCTTCAAGAAAAACCGTAACTTAAAATAGGTATACTAGCCTCACAGAAGCAGTGAATTTCTAATTGTTTAATTTTATCACGCGCTTCCTCGAAATAATGCCTATTTATTTTAATATTTTGTAAGAAGGGCACTTCTTTTGTCCAATTTTGGAATTCCTTCCTCAATTCTTCTCCAAATTCCGTATCCCAGTCTAATTTTTCCACCCATATTTTTTGGAAGAGAATTTTGGCTCTTATAGTGAATGGAGATATGATTCCCATGTGATCGTAAATTTGCGAAGCTGCACTTAAAATGCATCGTTTGGTCGTTTTGGGGTTTCGTAAGGTTTGTATTAATGGACCTAGATTGTAAGATAGGGTGTCTAAGGTGGGGTCCCATCTAAGTCCTAAGATTTTTCGCTCCTTCATGTCTATCTCATTTTCAAATAATTCTTTCCCACCTGTGGTTGGATGATTTTGCCAAAGTTCTTTTAATTCCAATGAGTTCGTTCCCCATTTTCTGAACCTCATGCCTGCTTTTTGCATGACCAACGCGGCTTCCACTGAGATTTCATGGCCTTCCTTAACCTCGCTCACTCCGGTAGTTAAGTCGTCCACGTACAAATCGTTTCTTAGTTTTTGTTTTACTCTAGGGTCAATATGGTTTACATTTTGTATGTGGACTTTGATAGTACACGCTAGCAAGAAGGGGCTCGAGGTGACCCCAAAGGGCACCCTATTCATTCGGAGCACTCTGAATTCATTTTTAAGGATCTTTTCCCCTTCTACTTTTACTCAAATAAATCTAGTGGAATCTTTGTCTTCCTCGTCTAGCGCTATCTGGAGAAAAGCCTTTTCAATATCGGAAACTATGGCTATTTTGTTTGTACGAAATCTCAATATTAATAATAGTATGTCGTGATTTAGGTTAGGGCCAGGGGAGAGGCAATCGTTTAGAGACGGGGTACCTGAAGAAGCGAAGTTTACTACCCTTAATTTTGTCGTTAGGACATCTTCTATACATACACCTTGATGGGGCATGTAGTTAGCCCCAGGTAGGGGGCCTTCTAGTTTTTATTTGGGTACCTCCTCCATAATTCCCAACTCTATCTGTTCTTCAATGACTCCTTTATACTTTTCAAAATAGGCTGGGTCCCTCTCAAATTTTTTAATCAACCCCATAACTCGTTTTTTAGATATTTGCTTGTTATTAGGCAATAATTCTTTTGGGCATTTCCAAGGAAACTTAACCACATACCTTTCCCCGTTAAATTTGATTTCATCACAAAAATGTGTGACTGTATCGTCGTCGGTTGTTTCTTTCAACTCTTGACTATTGATACCCATCGCTTCAAGATCAAAGAATTTCTGTAGGGTTTCATCTACTCTTTTCTGAGTGACGCCTATGTGCATAACTGCTCCTGTTTTATTTGGTTTGCAGGTTCTCCCGAAGATCCGTGTAGGGTCCAACCTAAAATGGTTTCTATACACACTATCCTCTTGCTACACCTTTCGGATCTACCCGTCGCTACTTCCCAGTATATGTCGCCACCTATCAAAACATCTGCTTCTTTTCTAGAATTTATTGGACCAGAGGGATCGTCTGACATTTGTAGGCCTTTGGATTCCATGAATTGCTCAATATCCTGACACCCCATACTGACAATGTGATTACAAACGTAGGGTGATTCTACGGCTATGACCTCAATGTATTTATCTGGAAATTCCCTATTTTCTAGCCTAACTTTAACCGTGCGACAGTTAACCGTTTCTGGTTCTTTCGCCGCTTATCTAAAGACGTCAAGTCGAGTGTAAGACATTTAGAGCGCAGTGAAAACTTTCTTAAAGAACAATATGTTGATCCGTCAAGTATTTTAGTTTCTTATAAAAGGTAAATCACACCTCGAAAACTGTTATAAATATAATAATGTTGATATTTAAAGTACTTGACAATAAATTCCAGGACCGCCGCCACTTGTTTTGTTAAGGCAAAATGTTACAAAAGCAACAAAAAGACACACGCTCCGTACAATGTTGCCATTGCTTTTTCAACAAAAAATACCTCTATTTTGGATTCAAATTGCGAGTGCCCGATAGGTGCTGGTCAGTTTTGTAATCATTATATAGCGGTACTGAAACTAATTTGTTTGCTGCAAGAGAAAAATTACAAAGAACCTCCACCCGAGCTAGCTTGCACTGACCTGCCTCAGATGTGGAATAGACCCCGGAGGGATGTTATTGGGAATTTCCAAGTAGTTGATATAAATTTTGAATCTACCAAAGAAAGTTTATCTAAACGAAACATGACTTCTAAACTTTACGATCCCCGAAAATTCCCAAGAGATGAAGTTATGTACGCTGAAGCTGTTAGTGAACTCGCTACTACACTAAAACGGAATGGCAACAAGGTATTTGGCAGTATCTTGGACAGAACCAAACATTCAGCAGAGCCATGGGTTGAAACGAAACTTGGGAGATTCTCTATTGAATCTACAATTCATCATCAAATGGCATTCATTGAGAGTGGATGTGCGGTAATTCACAACTTGCAAGTTTATCAGAGAGAGTTTACGGTTAGAAAACCCGCCAGCGGTAGGGTCTACCCAAATTTGAGTGCTCTACGTAGTTTTGAGACCAGTGCGTGTTATTTTCCATTACCAATGGACCAGGATATTATTTTTCGGGTAAATATTATTTCTTGTTAGCCAGTATTTTAGTTTGGTTCAAACAGTTGGAGCTCAAATATAGGAAAATCTAGTTTCGGTCAGTGAAGCGCGAGAAATAGAACAAAATAGCCGGGCGCAAGTACTAAGCTCAACGTGGGCAGAAAAGAAAAAAACGCGACTGACTGCGTCAAAATTCGGACGCGTTCTACTTCGAACGGCAGCTTGGTCTGAATCCGCGTTAGAAAGCCTTATACGACCCAAACAAATTGACAATATACCAGCTGTTCGTTATGGAATTAAAAGTGAACCTATAGCTGCCAAAAAATATGAAGGTGTGTTAAATGCACTAGGTCATAAGGTAGTCATCTTTACGAGTGGTTTGGTTATAAGCCAAATAAACCCATGGCTGGGAGCATCACCAGACAGGGGTTGTTATGATCCGAAGGAAGAACAAAATTTCGGGCTTGTAGAAATCAAATCAAGTTAAAAATTTAGGCTCTAAACCCCTGATGTTGCCTTGATAGATGGTTCATTTTACATGGAGTTAATTGATGGTAAACCTGAACATAAAAGGAACCATCTGTACTATCACCAGGTAATGGGACAACTTGGAGTAACTGGTCTTAGTTGGTGCGATTTCGTCGTTTATTTTAGTAAGGGGCTTATAATTCAAAGAATTAGGTTTTCGGAAGAGTTGTGGAAAAAAACTGTGATCGATCTTGACGGGTTCTATTTTAAAGAAATGCTTCCATGGTTGGCTCACACCTAAACTAACACAACAAAGTTTTTGGACCTTTGTGTCTGATTTATTTATTTTCCTGTGTAATTATTTTGCTGTAAGAAAATGTGATACTTTGTTTTGAGTGATAAGATTATTTTAATTCAAAATATTTCAATAATATATTTAAGTTATTATTTATTTTACATATTGATATCTTTCATAAAATATTAAAATATTTAACTTATGAATATTTACTGTTTCGTGTTCAATTAGTTCATTAATCTTCTGGACTTAGAACCATCGGAGCCTCGACATCATCCCTTAAATTAATAGGATCCACGCGCAATGGTATTTCTAATTCATCAATTTCAGTAGTGTCGTTATCGCTTTTTAAAATTGGAGATTGGAAATTGGTGAGCAGAGCGGTAACAGTCCATATTTGGTTGACAACTGGGCCAAGAGAAAGAGGAAGGACTATCAAAAATATGGAAATTCCTTATTCGACAAATTTTTCTTTCCACGTGGATTCTTAAGGAAGCTATTTTCTGAGTTTCTAGTATATCACTTGTAGAGAAGCGTTTATCAGTCAGAAATGGAGGAATATTTAAATACACACTCTCTGGAAGAAGGTCAACGATTGTGAATCCCTCGTCCGCCATTATCTGGTCATTATTATCGAAAGGTTTCTTGAGCGCCACATCTATCAGTAAGTTCTTTGTCTGATATACTGCCAGAGTACAAAGACGAAACAAAAGTCAATGTTCCATCTGGAGCGATACCCAATAACCCTTTATACGTATTAGTAGACTTGTAGTGCGAGTATGTTCCAGACTGCAATACAAATGAGCTTGGTCTTTCACATTTGATTTCTGTCGCGTCTATAATTATCCTAGTGGATGGATATTTCTCTTTGAAAGCTTGGGGCATATTAGCGTCTATTTCATCTCGAGGTGCCCAGATTGCGAGTTGACCCAATTGAACACACATAAAGTTTATCCAAGTTATAATGATACGACAAACGGTACTTTCACTGATTTGGAAACGCTGCGCAAGATCATATTCAAATAATCCCAATCTTAACCGCATCATGACGAGAAAAAATTCATCCAATGATTTAAGCTTTCGAGGACGTCCCATTTTTTTCCCCAACGATTTTTCGTCTTCGCGCCATCTTTTCAAATTTTCACCATTTTCCCCAGGGTTTAAATAGTTGTAGAAGCCCATGAAATTCTCATAATTTTCGAGTCCAGTATAAAACTTGATGCTTTTATCACAATTTTTTATATTTTGAATAGATGGTATGCTTTTTTGTTGGAATGTCTCATACTTCATCTTCAACAGTTCAAGTTCTCGTACCTTTTCAATATTCAATTCTTGCAATTTTGAAATTTCTTCTCGTTTACTTTTTAAACTTTCTGTGGTGGATTTCAACTGTAATTCTAGTTCTTTAATATAAGCAGTTAATTTAAGAGTTTGGATTTTTAACGCTGAATTTTTTTCTTTTTCTTGAGTCGCGTCGCTGATTAGTGCCGCAACTTTGTTTTCAAGAGTTTTGACTTGATCATTATCAGCTTGAGTACATCTCTCTATAACAATTGGGCTTTCAGTTTGAACTGCTACACTGATTTGGTCTTCCTTATTTGAAATATTGTTTTCTTCGTGGTGAACTTGGCATTTTTTGGTTTTTGTGGACATCAAGGTTCTATCAGTAGGTGGTTTTCGAGTTGGTGCAAAAACTGACCATTGAAAAACTGAAGGGACACTGTTTTCCCTTAACCTTTTGTTGCTTTTGGGACAAGCAGGATAATAATCGGTGGCTAAAGAATGTAGCGAGCAAACTTTTGTATGTTTTGATACTTTAAAATATTTTCCTTCATCACGTTCAATTTGGATTAGCCATTGTTTTTTAAGAGCAATGTTGTTGGGAAAAGCATGAAAAGATACCTCTAAAATTTGTAAAAAAATTTATGAGCAACTGGATTTACCTCTGGGGTCATAGGGGATTGCAGGCTGTAGGTTACAATCTCCTCTGACCTAGTCCGCTGCGGCCCCATCATGGCTCCGAGGTGCCATCTTTTGAATATTAGTCTATAGTCAAAAATTGAAGCATTACATACTTCTTCTCCTCTTTCATTGCGAACATTCCTTTGTTTGCATAAGGGTACACAACAGCCAGTAGGCATTTTCTTAAAAATCAGGCGACAATCGATTTAGAGAAAAATTTTCGTTTGTTTTCGCAATGCCTATATCGTAGGTATTAGTTTGTGAGATAAAAATAACAATACTCGAGCTTCTTAATTTATAGTGATTATTGATGTCATTTAGAGTTAATTTAGGAATGTTTTCCAATGAATTACAGTAGCCGGTAATTGGAAATATAACACCCTTATTCTGAGGCACTAAATTTGTCATATCAAATCCCTTAATGGCTAGAGTAATGGGGGAAATAAGTTTAGCTCAGTAATAACGATCTGTCATTCTAACAAGAGAAACAAAATAACTAAAATAATTGAAAAATCTTACTCTTGTCTGTAGTTTTTCATCAGATTATCAGTTTAAGATTGTTTGTTTTCGATTGATATAAAATGTAAAAATAAAAATATCCAAATTTCCAATGCTAAAAATGTGACTGTCAGATCTGAAACAAGCCAAGTCTTAATCGCTCATGTGTTAACTTTTGTTGCGTAAACTGTTAAAGAGTTTAAAATTATGTCTGATTTGGATATTAGGAACCTTTATTTACCTTATTATAAGTTTTTTTTACGTAAATTTTGATTCTAAATTATTTTTTCATCTAAAAACCGACACCGGGCCGCCTAACCGCCATTGAAACCTATGTATTTTTTATATGCACCTTGACCATTCCACAGACTAGTGAACTGGAAGGAGGTTTCCATTCTCGCGCTCTACCCTATAATTATCCTTGGTACACGCTTTTTGAAATCGGTCTATAGATCTACGAAATCTTCTTGCAGGAGAAACGGGAACAGGAGCAACCGGAGCATGCGCTACCAGTTGATGTCGAGCTCGATGCCGATTCTTGAATAAGTAGAGTGTTTTCTTCACGGCCGGGTACAAAATAGAAGCAATGGGAAAGAAGTCTTCAAAGTTTTCCATCTCCACTGTATCTGATCCATGATTGTGATTTTTCTTCAAAACTAAACCTCCTTGTTCGGCGGTTGCTGTCGCACGGCAATGTTGATCCACATTCTCGACCCCACCTGGAACCCCATTTTTTCTCCAACGCTTTAAACTTTTCTGGTGAAGATAAACCTCTATTTTTAACGTAACCAAAGTTATCAGTTTAATACACGTATGACCCAGTTTCCCTTCCGTCTATAATCTCAGGAACATGACTGTCAAAATGAATTAGCCCATAAGTTGAAATTTTCATACACATATATGTAGACGACTTACATTTATATTAATACTTGTGCAAGAAGATGCCGCTACTGTTCGGAAGCACTAGAGATGGCGCTAGTTTCTAACTTTGGATAAACAGTTTTGACCAAGGTTATGCGAAATCAACAAATTTACAAATTGTCTGACATTACCTACATATCCGAAGCAATGGCACGTAAAACCGAGATGGACGCTTACATGGAGAGAAAAATTTGGTGGTGCAATATCGTGTATAAAGCAAAAGACTTACCCCCAATTGGTCCCATTACCTCTTAAATCTGTTAAATGGAGCTATTTTTCTACATTACATAGTTCCATTTTCACGTTAATAACGTAATATTTATTTCATTGGAACAAATATATTCAGTAAATCTATATTTTTTGGTTACATTTAGTACATCTATATATTATTTGATCACATTTAGTACATCTATATATTATTTGATTACATTTAGTACATCTATATATTATTTGATTACATTTAGCACATCTATAATATTTGATCACATTTAGTACACCTATATATTATTTACCTATATATTATTTACATTTAATGCACCAGAAATACTTCGTTATATTTAATGCACAAATACAATTTATCTACATTACTACACTTATAATATTTTATTTATAATATTCGATTTCTTTCCATATAAATAATCATATTTTACATTAATTAGTGCACCAAATTAAAATTTCATGGAGTATAAGCTACACATTTACTGAGAGTTACATGAGTCACTATTTGTGTTCAATAAAATAGAATGTTTAACAAGAGTGTGAATACGTAGACAAGGTTGTTTTAATATGAGGAGAATATTACGTTTTTATTTTGTTGTAAATGAAGGTTAGGTTTCGTGAAACGAAACAAAGAAAAGAGCAAGCGCCTGCTTTCAGATAACTAAACTTATGATTCCTTACATATCTGCTTAGTTATGATTGTTTCATTCTATTTACGCTCAATCGTTAGAAGTCTTTATCTTTGACATTATCTCAAGGGTTAAGACGAATGATGTAACTCCAAGCATTGCCGCCCATAATGCAAACTTCATTTTTAAGTCATTTAAGGTAATTGCGTGTACTTCGTTTTCGGTCTTTGAATGTTCAGGCCATTTTCTTTCTAGGTGACGTTGATATGGTGTTTCTTGTCCGGTTTCTACGAAAGTTCGCAATCTGCAACATGAATTGATTACTATTTAATTAAATTAACGACGTAGAAAATTGTATATTTAAAGAATAGTCATTTTATGTGCAATCGAAAAATTGTTTCCAAGCACGGATAGTCAAGAAATATCTTCATGGCATTTTTTTGTAATGAAAGTGATACCACTCTCGAAGTGGTAATATGGTGTGAATGAACAATAAAAAACCTTCGATTGATGAACTTGACAGCTTCCGGATTCCATCTTTCATTTACAGCGAGCATTCTAGGCTTGCACATTTACCTATACGAACTGAGATAAAGCTGAGATCGATTCATTCTCTCAATCTCCACAAAATACTCCAGCCTGGTTAAACCGCCAACTACAACATGATTTCTCTTCATTGTCTTTTCGGCGTTCTTTTTTAAATTGCAGATAATTCTCAATTCCTTGTCAGTCTGAATCCAAAGGAATTTTATTGAGCCAAATTAGAAATTAAATTAAAGCATTAAAAATTATCACCGATTTGCAAAGTTCTTCCATAACTCCAGGGAAATAAATTACTTGGACGTGGGGTACTTTCAACAAATCCCAGGCACTGTTTAAGTTTTTTCTTTTCTGAGATGAGTAACTGGCTTTCAAAACTCCGCTGAACAAGTTGACGAAAACAACCATTATCAAGAGAAAGGATCCATTGCTAAAGCGAATCGCTGGTGACGAAGTTATATTGTACCCTGAATGGACAAAAACTATGTTGCAACTATATTTTGTTCTCATGTGCAGAACTCCTATGGCTGTGCGTATATTCGTGACTTCGATTTTTTTGCCTATTTCGATTTCATTAATTGATTATTCCATTTTTGAAATCCTTAAATGTAAGTAATTTTGAATAATAATTAAAAAAAAGTTCATATATGGAGGTCCAATCAATATAAGTCTAAGAAAAAAGGCAAAACAATTAACTTTTAAATATTTGAAGATAATGAATTTTATTTCAAAATATTTTGCTGTAGAATGTGCTATTATGAGAAACGTATTAAGCCTTATACCATGTTTTCATTATTTCGCCTTTATTCAGTCCTCTACCCTACGGTACTTCCCATGATCAAAGTTGTACAATAGAAGACAAACCGTGGAAAATATTTTTCCTGATTTATTTAAAACAACGATCGCTCAACTTGTTGTTCAATCCATTTTAGAGTTTTTATAATTTTAAGCGATATAACAATAAGCAATTCGTAATGGCTCAAGCCGTGTCAAAACGTTAATATTCGATATTAAATTTAAAAATTCCGATTTCACTAATAATTATTAGAATAATATCGTCCTATTTTAAAATATTGTCGGTCGTAAATACGGTTTTTACCTTTTCCTAAAATTGCTCCAAAATATAGAACGAGTTTTTGAGAGGCGACAAACATCACTGAATTTTGATTTCCCTTCACCCACATCTGAATGACGTCAGTCGTCACTAAAACGGCAAGTACGCAAACCAGCCCAAACCAAATCTGTAAGACAGAAATATAATACATTTCTGTTATACAAATCCACGTGGAAAATCGAAATCAAATTTTCCTTGAACATATCGTTCAAATAGTGAATGTTAGAATAAATTAGGAATGAATTCTTACTTCTTTAGAAATAATGTTTAAATCGTCGAAGGCACCGATTGGTTCGGTATTGAACGTCATGGTTTTCCTCGATAAAATTCTGACACAGTCGTACGTGAGAGGTACTGTTGCAGTCCAGTTTTGTGGGTCTTTTCTAATCCTCATTAAATTTCCGAAACTTAATGGCGTCGCGATGAGATTAGTTCTCTGAAAAGGAGCATTTGACAATAAGTAGTCAGCCTCAATAAATTCCGTTTATTGACAATTAGTGTGACTAATGGCGTATTAAAAATTCACTGCATATTTCCGGAAAGAAATTGGCAGAAAAGAAGCATTTTTATTTCGAAAAAAAAATCTATAACTGAAGAGTCAACCAAGGAACTTATTACAAGTAGAATAGAAAAGAGGCCCTAGAGCAGCTGATAGGGATCGACGACCCAGCGTGCACCTAAAACATTTCCTATTAAAACTTTAAACGGAGGCGGTGGCTCTAAAAACTAGAAAATTGGCGCCGCAAATTAGAATTGGTATTGTGGGACTCTATTACATGATCAATAGGTCGTGCAGATAATATCTGACACCCTTTTTCAATGTTAAAAAAATCGCTATTTCCAGAATTTAGTTCCAAAATAAGTTCTTTTCTTTTTGGTGGCTTAACTAAAATATACATCAAAGGCAAATTTCAGAATACTTTTAAATTTATTGATATCCAATGCGTAGCATCTGAATTTTCATCAAAATCGAAATTCATTTTAATAAATTATTAATTTCAGTAGTCAGCCAAATCTGTTACTCTGCTCAAACATATATTGTCATTTGTCGTACGGAATACGTAAAGGAGACCAAGGTCTGTATAAAATCAAGTTTATTTGATATGTTTTAAGATTGACTTATTATTCAGCAGTCGACTTTATTTTGGAATTTTATAGCCCTAAAACATTTATAAAACTTTATATAAACTGCAAAGATTTCATATGGATTTTTGCATGTTCTTTACGACAGTCTAAAGACATGGTTTAGCCTGGAAGAATTCATAGAGTATACACCGCATTCGGTCTGCAAAAGGCAACGTTGATTCCCTCTTTTTCTCCAGTAGTAAATACTAGTCAGGCCGACACCAAATCTGATCAATTGGCCCGATAGAGTTATCAAATTGTCGGTCCCCAATGTTTCATTTCCAGACTGTTGAGCAGTCAAGGCGCACTCGGATAAGAATTATGCGGCCTTCAAGCCGACGTAAAAGTAACTTGTCCAGAAAAAGTCGGAATACTGGATTTGTGTTACTAAACCGACTCAGAACTAACTAGTCGAGCAGCACTTAGAAACGGAGATGCGCATCACTAACCCGACTAAATATATTTAGTCGCTTTAGTAACGAGCATATCTTTTTCCAAGTGTTGGTTCAGTGACTCTAGCACAATATTCCGGCTGTAACTTGAAAAGTTAATTTATAGTCGGGTTGAAGGCCGCGTTATTCTTATACGCGTGCACATTGACTACTCAATTGCTGGGACATGAATTATTATGGACCGAAAGTCCGATACGTCAAATGGGCCGATTGATCAGATATGTTGTCGGTCCTACTCGATCGGTTTTTTCTGCTGGATATGGTCTTGAGAAACATCATATGGCGGTTTTCCTCCTAGGTTGAAGCAGCAGCGCTGTTCATACTCTAACCTGTAATTTGAGACCCATTTATACTACTGATTTCTATATTGCGAAAAAGTGCCATACGCTGCACTTCAAACGTCAATTTTTGAGTCACAAAAATGTTCAATTGTTCTTTTTTAAAACGTTGTAATGTGCAGTGATGTGAATAATTAATGAAGAAAATATATAATATTAATTTAATATCTAATGTAATCTGCTTTCTCCTCTCAAAATTAATACAAAAAGAATAAGAGACCATTTCGATATAACTAGGACCGAAAGACACGGCGTTAAAATTTTGCCTTCCGTATCGCTTTTAGGCGCCGGCCCGATAGTCCTTTTTAATCATGAAAATGCGCTGAAATGGCAGTTTATCAACCTTTGAGTGTTGTTTACCCCGTTTTTTGCATCGAATAGGTTTCAAATCAGCGTAGTGATGCAAGCCCTATCAATACCATGCAGGAAGTATATCCAGTCGATTCAGTGACGTGCTTCTCTTTTTCTGACTGCTGCTCGATTATTTACATTTGCGTCGTTTTAGTGATGGTAATCCAATATTCCACCTTTCGGTAGACAAGTTAGTATTGACACTACTTCAAGCCCGCTGGATTCCTATCTGAGTGCTCAATGGTTTGGAGATGAAATGTTTTGGACTGACAGTCCGATAACTCTATCGGTCCGATTGATTAGATTTGTTGTCGGCCCGACTGTTTTTTGCTGCAGGGAATTCCACGTCGTACTTTGAGTCGGATATCGAACTTAAGATGGTTTGAAGACGTTTACGGTCAATTTACCGATTTGGGCAACTAACCGCCTGTACTGACAATAAGCCGTCAACAAAACGGATAGGAAATGCTACTCGGGTTATCATACCGAATATTAATTTTGAAGAAGTTAGAAACCCAAATATTTTTCTCAGATTCGAGACGAGGACTATCTGCCTACTAATATTCTTGAATACGGAACTATTGCTACTTATTATTAAGCATGTGCATGTGCTTAAATAAAAAACTAAGTTTTCAGTGTAATTATGAGCTCTATTTACATCTGGATTGACACTATATTCTCGTTACCCCTCAGCTATATTCTTAGTCATCCAGCAGGGTGCTTAACGTTTTTCTATACAGAAGATAAATTATCTCTACCAGAACAAAAAGAGAACATGCACCAAAGAACTAATACTATTCATTTAAATGTGTACTCAACTTAAGGTTCTATTTAAACAGCTAATACCTTTTCACAGCGGACAAAAGACAACTCCAATTTTAATCTTATTTATCTTAGCTTAGGCCTCAGGAGTAGAGATGTGAAATTAACGTAATTTTTAAAAACGGTAACTTACCGGGTAAATTACCGATTGAAATTTTGAGAAAACAAAAATTACCGTTCAGTCGGTCATTTTTGGTAATTTATATTGTCCTGTGCTTACAATGCATTACTAAAAACAAAGTTTAATTGTGAGCCCTATCTGACTGCTTTACACGTATTTGCGGCTTTTGCTACCAAGACGGCAGTCGTGGCCTTTCTAATCTGATTTCAAATCAAATTAAAGATTTATTAAAAGACAAATTTCTAGTAATGATTAGCGAATAGCTCCTGGTGAGTCATTTTGGAAGTAAACACAGAAATGATTGATCATTTAAGTGCAAAATGAACATTTAATGCGTAATAAAAATGTCTGGTAAATTACCACGGTAATTTACCGGTAAAAATTACCATTGTAAAATTACGGTAAGATATAAAACGGTAATTTACGCGGTATTTGGTAAATTACCGACTCACATCTCAACTCAGGAGTAATTTGTTTTCGATCCAATCTGAACGAAATTGAGCACTACTTTACATTGCAAATGTGGTAAAGCTATAAAAATATGCTAAAGGAATATTAAACTGAAACAGAGCTTTGTAGATACAGAAGTACCAATAGCATCGAAATGCCAAAAACGATTTCCAATATTTTTATATAATATTTCGCAAAAAGGAAATAAGGTTTTGTTAGATTTCTTTCTATGCCAGCAAAAGGTAAAAACCAGGAGTATGAACCCAATTGAAGAAAATGAAGCATTATTAGGAGATTTGAATGGTATCGATTGATTATGTTTTACATCTCAACAGTCCGATAAATGGTTTTTTTGCTTTACATCTTTGAATTCGTATTCAAACACTTTTGTTGAAATTTCAAGTACTGCGAAGGTGGTCCAAAATGCATTAGAGTTCCCCAGGGTTGTAAGAGAAAAACAAACAGAATGAAGCGTTGAGAACAGAATCTCTCCATGACATGCGTTACTCAGAGAAGTAAAAAATAGTTTCTTGCATTCGTACTAGAGACGAGTCGGGTCGACTTTCTTTTCGACCCTACCCGGCCCGAGTCCAACTTTAAATTATAAACTTAGCCCGACCAGAAAAAAAATTAAAATAAAAACCCGACCCGACCCGGAAAATTTTGAAATTAATTTGGCCCGACCCGACCCGAATCGGGTTCGGGTCGGGTCGGGTCGGTTCGAAAAAGCCCGATTAAATCGGGGGCCCGACTCGTCTCTATTCCGTACGACAACTAGTTCGCACTAATACCAGTAGCCTCTGCAACGCGTCCGCCATGGCTCTACCGGACGCTACGTGAAATATACCTAACATCGTTCCTGGCTTAACCATGGAAATGTCTATAAAAGTTGTTTTTAATTTCATTTATTCCCAGCTCTTGTACTTTAAAACAATCATATGCTTCTTTTTATAAATAATCGATTATTCAAGATTTATCTCATAAATATAAGTAACACTCGTGCTGGCTTTTCCAGGATTAATCAGTTATGTGAGCTAATTACACAAATTAAAATCAGCAAAAAATTTCGATACTTAAACTTTATATTTTATTCGTGTTCTTTAGCGCACTAGCTTTTTAAAATTCATATCTAAATAGTTTCAAGTTAAAAGTGGCATTTCAAGTTTCAACCCGATAATGTCGGAACGTCATAAAAATGCTATAATATAAAAATAGAAATCACAAAAACTAAAGCAGTCAAGAAAGATTATAGATTTACGATCGATATTATTAAGGTTTTTTCGGATTCAATTTCGTTGCATCATATTAAAATTTTCTGTATAGAATTAAGTTCAAAAAATAGTCTTTAAATGTATCCCAAAAGCATTAGTTTCACTCCAATAAATTCAAAGAAATTGGATAATTTCCCATTAATAATTTTTCGATCCTAACAAAACATACACAAATCCTTTCTAAAGTTGTATCGTTAGTTAAATTAACACTATTAAGTCAATGTGAAGTTGTTCAAAAGAGAAGATTACTCCATTTAAGACTACGAAGAACCCTCAAAATTTAAATACCCAAGAACTCTGTGGGGTGTAACAACAGCCAGACAGGCACGTCGAAATTAGAGCCCCTGCGTGACAAACATTACTCGGAGAGATAAAAGGTAGAGTGAAAAATATATCTTATTCGTTCAATGGACTAGCTACGAAGGGTAGTTAGGTCAAGGCGCCCTACTTCAAGTTCGGTGTCATGAATTGACATGTACAGTGCCCTTTTTTCATAATTTATTACTAGGGATGAACCGGTACCGATACCATATCGGTATCGGCACCGATACTCAGGGTTTCCCGATAGTATCGGATCGGTTGGTTCGATACCGATACTAAACCGATACTCGTTTAAAATGCGTTATATGACGCTACATGACATTTTTAGGTCTTTTCGTAACGTAATGATGGTGATAATATCTCATTTCTATGAATTACAATCGTGACGAGTTCTCATTTATATAAAAAGTACCTGAATTCAGTTTATCTAACAACTAATAAGCGAAAGTCTTACTTAGTACGCGCCTGTAGGGATGAACCAATACCATATCGGTATCGATCGGTATCGGTTCATGTTGGTACCGGTATCGATCGGTATCGGGTTAAGCCTGGTATCGGCCATCTCTATTTATTACATTTATGGAGATTACCTCAAGTCCATTACTTGAATAAAGGCATTCCTTTGGACAATCGATAAACCTATTGATTGAAAGACAATTAGGAAATAATTTTTATAATTGGAAAAGCAACCGTAGTAGGAGTACACCCTAAACTAATTGTGATATTATGATATTTAAAAACTGGTCTAAATTGCATTTATATTTAAAATAAACATAGAACATTAAGTACAACTGGTATCAAATGTTTGATGTGTTGTTATTAAATAGCATTTAATGAAAACTGAGGTGAATTCAATTAAATTTAAGATTCTCTACCATTGGACCGAATTTCCATTCGACCGCAACCAAAGTCAAAAGGTCCATTGGTGGAAACTGGCCTCAAAAATCTGCATTTAACGAAAGTGTTCATTGTTATTTTCTCTCCGATAATAACAGAGTAATAAGGAGTTACATTTTCAAACGAATTGGAAGGCTTATTGAAATATAAGGCAAAGGTGAACTAAGCCATAATCCAAAAGATATTCATTGATATTATTGTAAAATGATGCTTAAAAAAGAAAAATTTTTGATTTAAATCCGGGTTGAAAAATGTTACTGGAAATTGTCGAGATTTTAATAGATTTATGTTTTTAGTTCAAATTTCAGCAGAATCAAGCATAATTAGTGTGGAATAAATTTTGTGATTTTTTGGGTTTTCTAAACGTTTAGTTTATCCAAAACCCAACACTTTTCGGGCCGTTTACGAAAGGTTTCGTTGTCGTGAGCTTTTAACGATAAAATAACCTTATTTAATGGAATTAAAAAAGTTAAACCCGGGACGCAAAGCGTCAAAACTAATAATAATTTTTACATAACCAACCACAACCTAGCTTAGCCCAGTCAAAGAAACCCAAACCCGTGCGCCAAATTATTTAGGAAAAGTCGTCATATTGGTGGGATAGCAACTAAATGCAAGAAAAGGTATTTTGGAATAGGCGTCAAATGTTTGGGTAAATATCTAATTGTGAGCAACAATATTTTGGGAAACGCATCAAATTATTCTGGATGTAACTAATCTAATTGAACCTTGCGAAATACTGACGTTTCTCAACATAACATGACATAACATAGCCTTACTTAGATTAATACGATTAACAACAGAAGAGAGAGTAATGAAATTATAAAATCCTGAAACTAATTTCCAAAAATGAACGTCAATAACGCGACCTATGTGAAATTTCCCAAAATTGCGAATACTTACGCTAAATGCAGATAATTTTAAATCGAAGAAAGTTTATCCCGTTGGCTCGAAACCCGCCATTCCGATAGCTTCGTATCTTATTTGACGCATTACGGTCGAATGGGAATTCGGTTCATTGGGAAGATACTGCTTGGTAGGTCGGAGGTCAAATTAATAAACAGAAGAATATAACTCTGCGTTAAATTTAGGATTGAAATCTTAGATTTTAGAAAAATGTATTATTAAATTGCCACTAAAGATAATAATTTGAAACATCTATTAGAAATCGAAAGTTTTATGACGCTCCCCTGTTTCTATAATTATAACAAAGCAGGCAGTAAATAGAAAAGTAACTTCCGAGCTACTAAGATCTCAACCAAAATTTTTCTAAGTGTTATTCCCTTTATAAGGCGTACTTTATTTTCCGTTTGAAAAATATTTTCGTCTTTGACTTTCACCTAGACTGAGCAGCGTTTGAAATTCTTGTTACATATGTAATAATTTTAACTAAAAGCTATATTTGCTTTTGATAAATGTTACATAAAGTACATTACCTAAGTCGTTTTGTGTTTTCGAAAATGTAAGTGAACATTCTTGGAAAGGCATACTTGGGCATCTCCAAGTATGACTAGGAAAATCAATTAATAAAAGATCTCAAATTGAAAAATATACAAGTCAGTGACATTTTTACGAAAGATATGTCGCTATTATTTTGCGATAAAATAAAATTATTAGTACCAATTATATATCTGATTAAGGCTAGACACTTGAACTGCTATTTTTGTCATTACAAGCCCTTTTACCCAACATCCCATCCCCGATTCTCTTATTACTTAATTTTCCATTATAAGTGTGTGATCATATTAATAAAGTAAAAAGTGCCGTTTTCTGACTTGGAATCCCACTCCACGAACTTGAGTAATAGAAATTCGATTTAGTTATGAGTGAATTGTCTAGGGTATTTTTTAAACAAATTTTGAGTTTGTAGAAGTTTAATTCAACTTACTTAATAAGTCTTAAACTAAGTTACCTTAATCATCTGGCTAACAATAACTTACCACTTTAAATTGTCTTAGTACGCTTATATTATAGACGTCTTTATTCATGATAAACGAGACAAGGATATTACAATCTATTTCTAATTTCTACAGTGACTTGGAGATATTAAGAACTGAGTCCAACTCGAAAGTCTCTCTGAACTTCAGTGAAGGGGCTGCAGTCGTATCTATGGAAACGTTTAATAACGTATAACTACGCTATCATTGACCATATTTAGCGTTCAGCCTTTAAACGCTCATCATTGTAAATGGTGTTTACGAAGTTATTTGCATATAATAATCATTATTCCTCCTCCTTGATGCAGTTGATTAACTTGCACCAAGTTAATTTTTATTGCAACAAATATATGTAACATTTAGCATATATTTGCTAGAACACGAATAAATAAAAGCTGAAATATTCCATCACCATGGCAACGCTTCAAACATAATACACCTCTTAGTTAGTATGCAATTTGTCATTTTATCTTTCATCCCAGGCTGCTCGCTCATATTTATTTCAATACTAGGCCATTTACATAAATTGTTAATTTCTTTTTCAGAAACAGAGGTTTAATAGCAAGAAGTGTTTTTATTGTAGGGTTGCATATTTTCTAATACTGTTAATTAGCCTTTTAAATAGAGCGTCCAATAGTTTGTTGAACCCAAATT
>JAEQBA010001085.1:69294-122885 GCA_019434445.1 Phalangium opilio
GGGTCACCTTACAATAAATTTAGCTAGCCAAGGCAAAATGTTATATGGCGGGGCCATCTTGTTTCAATGTACAAACATTATTTGCACTGTACCTTTGCTCTCCGTTTCAGTTCTAGAAAGAAATTGTGTCCTCATGGATCTTTAAAGGAAAAGGAATAGTAATTCGATTATATATAAAGCTCATACCTAAGAACTTTGCCAATATTACTTTTTAATAGTTTTTAATACCTGGTATTCATAAAAAAAAATAAGTTTATTTTCATATTCAAGTAGATATATACACATCACTGTTAATTGAATAAGAGATTATAAAACTTACAATTCAATAATCCACGGATTTTTTGAAATATAATTTCAGAAATTGGTATTTTGGTTAAGAAACGAAAGTAAGAATTTCTTTATATAACTTAAGTTTTATAATATGTCTTTAATTCTGAAAAATCGAATGTCTGTACTTCAGAGAATCAAATTTGTCCATTTAACTTTTACATATTCCTAGCTTTGCTAACAAAGGAATTTATTAATAATTTTTCAAGCCACCATGAACAAAAATATACTGTAAAATAGCTCTACATACATATAAAAACACAGCTTCGTCAACGATGTTCTTCAATAAAGGGATAGGGAGACCTTAACTCTATTGCAATATTCACTATTAAAAACCTAGTAAATAAACTATGAGGAATAGGAGTGGAACTATTATAACGGAATCCTAGAGCTACGCGGCTAAAGCTAGTTTGCGCAGAAAAACATTATGCAGCAAGGTGGGCTCTAGCTGATGGAACTGGATTACTCTGAAGGGAATAAATTCAACCTCGCCTTTATCTGTGCAATTTTTAGAAAACTAGTGGTATTTGTTATTTCGCCATTTCCTCTGATATTCGAATTCTTTGCATATTTAATATATATCTCAAATTTCTTAATTATTAGCAAACTTTTTAAGTTGTTTTCGTAAAATACCTCTACTTCGTATTTTTTCTCCAATACTTCTATTTCTCCAATTTCATGCAAAATTTCATGTCGCCACTTAAATGACGATCTAAGCTATGAATTGATTACTCCTACCCTAGGTTGTGTGACTGTACTTCACGGAAATCACAACAATAACATTTTTAACATTTGTTTGTAGAGCGTCATGGTTTAGCAGTGCCGATTTAATTCCACCAATAATTAAAACTTGCCCGGTTTAAATGTAATTACAAAAACCCAATATGTTCGTACCTAAACACGGCGGGGGAAGAAGCTGTTAAACCTCTGACTTTGGAAAATATAATTCTTGAAATCTACATTTTGTTGATGGTATTTCAATTTCATCGGATTGTTTGTGCTTCGAAGGATTACTAAAAGCCACAAAAAGGAAATGAAACGTCAGCAGTAAGACGTGATGGAGAATCAGAGAACCACACTGAGAGAAAATGTTTTACATAGAATTTGTTTGAAATCATATTTCAGACAAATCGGTCGAGTGGCAATTTGGTCGAATGGGATTCGATCCAATGGGAGGACACCGCTGGGCTATGTCAGTATCACATGGTTTTTTAGTTCAAATACATTATGCATGACGTCAGGGGTGGCGATTTCTACACCTCTTCCCCTGTTATTCAAGCAGATAGACCCAGAACATAGCCTATTAATGATTCCAAGCAGAAGCACAAGAAATATATGTATTCCTGGTACAGCATATTGCCTTTTTGCTTCGGCAAAAAGAATTAAAATTCTTTCTATAAATATTTATTCGTATGATTTTGATCATGAATTTAATTAGTTCTAAGGCCTTGTCTATTTTGGTTTGGGTTAAGCGTTTAACTCGCTTATTAATATTATTAGTATATATCGCGAAGTGATAAATGTGATATTTTAATCATTATCCATTTTAAATTTATTTCGTGCGCGGACATAATATATGGGGCGGTACCTGGCTATATTAATGTACACGTAGAATAAGTTGTTTCTAAATATGTTAAACTGAAATTAAAAATAAACCCTAAGGAAGCTTTCTAAATTCCTTTTTTTTAATTAATTCCAATCCACGAGCAATTTTTCTAAAGAAGCATCCTTTCTCTTGGCGGCGGCGCACATTGGGCACCGACAAATTGAAGAAAAGGGCTTGCGTGACTTGTGAATCGGGTAAGTAGAAGCAGAGTTATTGGCATTTGTCTTTATTTTTGGCGCCATTTTCCAATATGGCGAAAATTCCGCCAACGTGAGAGTGAGGGAGCCCAGAAGCTGGGCTTACAGGAGTGCACCACATCCCAAAAATCATTACCCATTTTCTGCGTAGAGCTTTTGTCTCTCTCTCCTCAATATCCCCCCTCTCATATCGTGAATAATTTCAAACAGGGTCGGTGTTTATTTAGAAATGACCAAATCATTGCTTTTGGTTAGAGTATAAGTTTATAAGATATGTTCCATAAGTAGGATGACACAACCTATACTTCGTAATGCTAGAGACTTACTGAGAGCTAGTTCCAGAACAACGCTAGCATTGACTACACTCGGTTTTGCAATTTGCAGTATATCTTCCTATTTACTCTGTACTAAGCCTTTGACAGCAGCGCCTCACCAGGCGTCGCTTTACGAGAATCTATGACCTACGTCACTTCATAACAAGCTCTCAGTAACCAGTGACAAACTTATAGAACACATCTTATGAACTCATGGTTAGAGAAAATGATTTCTTGTACGTACTGTATTATTATGTAAATTTTATTTGCGTTTGACTTAATTTCGATTTTATGATAGGAAGCACTGATTGCACTCCAACTTTGATTAGCAATTTCAATACTGGGTCCCAATTAGCCTTGAAGCAGAACAAACTCAAAGCGAAAATATGTTCAATTCCATCGATTTTATTGAAATCGTTGTATTTTTCCCCGGAGATGTAATTGGGTAAACTAATTATTCACGTATTGACTTTCGCTACTATTGTACCTAGTACTTTTCAGTCGGAACCTAATTTTTTTTTCGCAGTGGGAATTGCCAATTTGCTTTTATTATCGACTACGTCTACAGCCAACGTGCATAATCAAATATATTTAGCCATATCGCATATATATGTATACGATAGGCAATTTGTTTAACCTGGTGTGTAGAAGAAGAATAAGATGTTACGTTAGTCAATTTTTCCTATCCGCGTGACGATGACGTCACGGAGAGGTATTACACTGGACGTCTCTGTGTCTGTCACCGCGTTTTCAGTTGGTAAAGCGAAGCAAACGTGTTCGCAGAAAGCAATTTTTGGCTTCTACTCCCATCGTTAGGATTAAGAAATACGCGGCGATCGGGTTACGAGACACGTCTAGCCTCCTAATGGCAGGGCTTCCCCCAAGGGTTTTCTTATGACGATCACTGGCTTTATGTGCCTTAAATTTCCAAAAATTGTTGGAGGCATGCGCTTAAATTCAAACGTCAACAATAGCTATGTTTAAAATGATTTTAGGAAAAAGGTTTCTTAAAACGATTTAACTAGAATAAAGGTAAATTAATGGCGATTAAAATAATTAATACCAATTATGTTTATTTAATTATTTAAGGAAAACCTCTTAATTGCATTCGCGACTAGGAGAGGTTTTTATTTTGGTTTCCCAACTTGTAAATAGTATTTGTATTTCTCACAGCTGGCTCCTATATTTTTTTCCTAATTTTAATTTTTTCTCCTCTACCGGACCACCGAGATTTAAACCACGGACATTCCAAACGACAGCCCAATACTACACTAACTCGCCTACAGACACTTGTTGCGAGAGGGTTGCAAAGATAGTTGTAGTGTTGCGAGCGCGCTGATTATTAACCCTGGCCTCCTCCAATATAGGTGTGGTCCATGATGAACTGAGTGAGCTGTAGATAATTTAAGACTCCGAGCAGGGCCGGAAATCAGAAAATTTGTTATAGGACATGCGTCCAGTGCCCTGTATGACTGGAAATTTATAGGACATTGTCCACTGAAGTGTAGAAAAAATAGTGTCGCATCTCCATAGTCAAGTTATCCAAACCCAGTCCAGTGACCCCCTTAGTATTTAAAAAAAAAATTTGTAACATTTTATAGTTTTATTGGACAATGTCCAGTGTCCTTTGCTTATTTCTGGCCCTGACTCCGAGCGGACGAGTATTGTTTTGACTCGTTCTTTGACGACTATGCCCATAGGTCTATCGGTATCTTTGGGACCGCCCATAAACTACGTCACACTCTTATGGGGGGAGGGGGTTTCTAAATTTGTGACGGTCCGTGACAAGGGGGAGGGAGGTGTTCTTCGATGCGTGACGTCACATTTAGCATTGATTTTGTTACGAAGTCAGTAAGAGGCCGATTGGCTCTCTTATGTTATAGAAGAAGAAAGACAACATTCCATAGTCCACCGTTACAATAATTTACCAAAATTGTTATTCCATCATCGCTTAAATAGTAGAAAATTTAAGCAATTATCTACTATTTACACCTTTATATAGCCAATTTAAATAGCGCATTTAAAATAAACAGCGTAAACTCTCTTATGTCTATGTTTATTCGCCCCTATTATTTGTGAGAATGAATCAAATCCCCCTACCGATTGAAATGGTTTCGATTCTTTGGCAAATTTTCTAAATCTTAAGCTCGATTAGTCTGTTTTCGGTGACAGTGTCGAAACCTAAAAAGTGTGCCCCTTTAACTAAGCTTTATGGAACTTTTTGAAGCTTATAAAAAGCACATCCAGACATTTAAATTCTAAAGGTCAATCAGAGGGAAAAAGCTTAAAACGGAAGAGAACTTGAATTTTCAGCCGAGCAAAATATTTCTGAGAGGGCGGCATATCACTCAAGAAATTAATCAAATTAAATTTGTAAGCTAAGACAAATCATAGTGCGGAGGGGGGGGGGGTTAAAGAAATGTGACGTGGTTTTTAGGGGAGGGGTCTGAGAAAAGCGTGACGAAGCGTGATCTGGGGGGGACGGGGGGTCAGATAATGCTTTTTTTCGCGTGACGTAGTTTATGGACGGTCTCTAATGCATTTTTCCTTTAATTATTTCTAAAAATTTAATCCTTTATATAAATCAAAGTCCTGGCTGACTGACTGACTGATAATCTACGCCCAGCCCAAACCGCTTGCCCTAGAAGGCTAAACATTTGCAGGAACGCTACTCATAACTAGTAGGCACGTACTAAGAAAGATTTTTCCAATACGCCGCCATCTTAAAAAATGGCGCCCAGAAATGTAAAAACTCTTCTCTATGCAACAGAAAGTCCGCGCGTTCCAACCGATTTCACAGATATTTAGTACACGGGTTTCCTTTAACCTATAGACGGACTGAATGGTCTTTTGGGTTCGATTTGTTGCCATCTTTTTAAATGGCGGCCAAAAACTTAAAAACCCTTCTTTATGGAATAATGTCCGCGTGAAAAGTAATAAAAAATGTCCCGACGGGCTGACTGGCAACGCCGAGTGCCTTCGCTCCTAGGGTGCTACAAAAATATTAGTCATCAGTAAAATCTACCCATTCTTTGTATCATTTTGATGGAAGTTCTTATTACACGCGAACGACGCCGTGGGTAACAGCTAGTAGTCACTATTTAATTCAATCAACTGATTTTCTTGCTATCGATAAATTGAAAGAATACATATCTACGCTATATCAAGAACAATTCCAATTTCCGAAAACATTTGATCATGAAATCAGTTATTTGAAGGAAGTACGTGTTGAAGGATCAATATAGAATATTTGGAATAATCACGCTGCCTCGCACCCAAAGAAAAATCATCCCCTCCCCGTATTTCTAGATATTTCACTAGCAGTAAATTTATTGAAGCAGGAACAGCGAGAGAACGTAAATGATGTGGCTTAATTATGGGCTAGACTATCTTGTTGTTTATGTAGCGTTTCGACTACCATAGTCCATTTGATCACGATTTAAATTGCTGCGTAATGTGTGACATGTGAAACCAAAAATAGAGCAACAGGGCAACCTCCTAAGGGTGTCATTTTTGATTCTTGGTGTCATGAAATCATTATTATAACCAAAAATTTATACATGGGATAAGAATAATAGATCAAAAGCTTTTATTATATTCAATTCGAACTAAATTTTTCTAATCAAAAGTTAAAAATCAATTGACACGCAACTAACTATATCTTTAATATTTATTCATGAAGTTCTTTTATTGCTTCGATCCGTTTGTTAGGACATCATTCCATTTTTTTCCTATTTAATTATTCATAACCGAACATGCGGGAAACCTTATAAAACTCCGTTTAGCGACTTTGCTTATTTATTGTTGAAGGCTTTCCGTAACGGTACTAAGTAATCTTTAACCATAGCACATTAGCTAAAACTTTGAAATGTACGATATTTCGAAAATCAGAAGTGTTGGTCATAGAGTTAAAGTCGGAGTTGAAGAAATCTTTCCTCAAATGCAAATGGAAGTTAGGAATGGACAAGTCATTAGCGCGTTTGGATATTCTATGGATTGTGTCAGAACCATATCAAATTACTTCAATTTCAGGTGCGATAAGTAACGTAATAACCATAAGTATGACAATAAAATCCTTTAATGGAGCGGTGCCTAACATAACCTACATTACTCTAGCCTAGTCCGGCGAACGACGTTAAAATTCTTATCAAATCGAAGGAATTACTAAATAAATCCCCTCGATTTGAAATACGTCACTTCGTAAATTTTGAAAATATACTTTGGCACATTTCGGCTGAATGGGATTGCCGTCTAATGTAAATTCAGCTAAATTGGATTCTGTCAATGGTAATTCGGTTTAAAGGCCGACTTCCAGAGAAAAGGGTTCGAGCGAACTGAAAACCGAGCATCGAGACTAACAATGGAGCGACCGTGCCGATATTCGAATCCCTGCCGGGGCCAAAGTTGGAAAGGTTCTAACTAACTGAACGCCGTGCAATGCGGTTCGAGCGAACTGAAGATACACAATAGAGAATTGGCTTCAGAGGGTGGCAAAAATTCGGGAGGAAATAATTTAAAAGGATTTCTATTGTTTATATTCAGTTCGCTAGAACCGCATTGCACGGCTTTCAGTTAGCTAGAACCCTTCAAACTTTTGCCCCAGCGGGGATTCGAAAATCGGCACGGTCGCTCCATTGTTAGTCTCGATACTCGGTTTTTAGTTCACTAGAACCCTTTTCGCTGGAAGTCCGCCTTTAATGCGATATGTCCATTGGTAATTCGGTTCATAGGGTGGATATCCTTTTGATTACAAAATGTTTGAAGGGTCGAAAATACGCATTTATGACTTAAATATATAGATTTCTTTTAAAAGCAATAATCTTACTGAAAGAAATGCAAGAGTAGAACATAACATTTTTGTCCTGTAAATAGCGCCTAAAAATTGGGGTAACTATTTTTTTGGGAATCCGCTGAGCTTTACGGCGGAACTTTGTTGATACGGGCATTTAACCAGTTTAGTACTTCCCTCCCAAGGGGGTTATTATGAACTCCTGGTGCTACTCCTATTACTGTTTCACTTTATTGTTAATTCTGTTTGCCTGAAATAATAATCCGGTTAAAGAGCTCCACGTTTCTTACTAGTCTTTTTAATGGATATAGTTACGAGTTGGTACTGTCGAAAGAACGAAGTTTCGGGTTCAAGAAACGAGGCAAATGGTTCGGAGTCGTAGGAATGCTTCAAAGAAAAGTAAAGATGACTTTTACACATCTCACTTTTACATATCTCACTTTCACACAAACCCCAAACCTTTTTTTTTGCTATATAAAAGTTGTCACTGTCGCTGACATATTACATTATTTATGTAAAGTTATATTTCACAAAAAAACTTTTCTTAAATTAATTTAACCTTTCTGTATAGTTATTCCAAACTATCTGAGGTTATATTACGGTATTTAGTTCAAAGAAAAATAGTTTTCAAAACTTGACAAATTAAGAATCTTTATTGGTAATTTAAATTGGAATTGGCTTGACCACATATTTTAACCATTTCTATCTTTCGTACCGTTGTAAGTGCCATCATAAAATAGACGAGCTCAGGTCTGATAGGCTTAAATGTGACCTCTGCAAATTAAAATTTACCTTCTTCCTAGGTATCCATAAAAGTGCCATAGACATTAAATATAAATTTCTTTTATCCATGTACGCTAGAGACGAGTCGGGTCTACTTTCCATTCGACCCGACCCGGCCCGAGTCCAACTTTAAATTATAAACTTAACCCGACCCGACCCGACCCGAAAAAAAAAATTAAAATAAAAACCCGACCCGACCCGGAAAATTTTGAAATTTATTTTGCCCGACCCGACCCGAATCGGGTTCGGGTCGGGTCGGGTCGAAAAAGCCCGATTAAATCGGGGGCCCGACTCGTCTCTAATGTACGCATTATATTATGTTATTTTGCTTCAATTAAATTATCAATTCATCAAACCTAAACCTAATAATTCTCTCTTTAAAGGGCAAGTATCATTTATGTCGTAAAATTTTAAGCATGTCTACTACTTAGTGTGTGATATACAATAATGATCTTTCAATAATTTCACGATTTTGCATTATAAAACGTTAGATGCACCGACAAGAAATTTGGTCCACTCAAAACAAAATCCTCATAACTTCGCGCTAATAGAAGTTGATGTTAATTCCCTGTGACGTGGAAGCTGAAAAGCGTGCACGAAATAAGGCTTAGGTTTAAGCCTAGTCTTACATACTTTAGACTAAATTTAAACTTTAAATTAAAGCATGCAACTCGCGTGTGCCAACCTCTTCAAAGAAGGGGAGAGAAAATAATTCCCGGGCATTAGGAATATCACTGTAATTTTTTTTCAACCTGTTTTTTTAAATTATTTCAAAAATTTCTATCTCGGTGAAATCTTATCCGATTTTAACGAAACTTGTCTTGATTTAAAGAGAAAATTACCCTCTACGTCAATAATTTTATATCACTCTCTTTAGGAAGTAAACTTTAGCATGACGCTTCAGAACAGCTTACCAAGAAGTCTGGTGGTGGATTTTGTCCATCCAGATGTCAATGACAAAGCCACCTTCGTTATGCGCGCTCCGCTTGAATTGCCAAGAGCCCTGGCACTAATTAAACCATTTAGCTTGGAAGTAAGTACACCAGTATAGAAGCTCAAAATATCATAAGACGGGTAGACGGGCGCGGGGAAAAGGGACTAGTGCGTGGTAAGCTTTAGTGATCGGAAAGATAATTTAGTCCTAAAGAGACATATCCGGAAATTTAAAGGTGAGCTTAAGAGAATACATCTCATTTACCCATGTCTATCTTTGCTTTGAAATTTCTAGTAATATGGTTGTACCAGAAAATAAAATGATCCTTATTTACCTCCTACACTAAATGCATTAAGCGTTACTAAGAAATTTGAACGATCCAAGATGTATTAGATTACTAATCTCCTGTTGCTCGTGCCGTAATTTCCTTGCCGCCACCGCGTCTAGTTTTCCCAAGGATGATGAGGGGAGGGTGCGAAATCTGAGAGAAATATAGGCGCGCTAACTGTGGAACGACTCAGTTTGGGTGGGACGCCAATAATGAGGGGAGGAATAGTCGGACGCATTGGTAATTGGCTAACAAGGGCTACAGACGAACCAATTATAATTGATTCCGAGAATTCCTCCCCCATTTTTGGCGTCCCAGCCAACCTGAGCAGTTCCACAGTTAGCGCACCTATTTCTCTCAGATTTCGCATCATACCACCATAATCCTTGGTTTTCCTATCCCCATTGCGTTTAAAAGATCCAGGCAAAAAAATATTTCATCATTGTAACTTTGCTAGGTATGGATTTGCATTCTGTGCCTGTTTCCCGCTATGGCCATTTTCTTGAAGTTTTTGGCGGTGCGATTTTTTGTCGATTTGAAAGCCTCGAATGAAAGGTTTTTTTGGTCGTTCGGTGACGCTCTTTGGTACGAATACGGCGCCCTCCTTGACACCGGAGCCGATCCACCCAGGCGATTGGATCGCAGTTCCATGAAAGTCGGCTTGATTGGTTGGCTCATTTTTTCCATGATCGCTTACGCTTCCTTTTCGGGTCAATTGAGTAAGAAGCAAACTATCTTTCATATATTTCGCTATATTAAGTTGTAGGCCTAGATGGAATTCGGTTTACGCTCGCGCTTTTCATAGACGAGTTTGCCTCTAGAAGTTCGACAATAAATGATAATCATGGGTCGTCTACTTTTTCATTACTGTCTCACTTTTTGTTATTTCTTTGTGTATATGTTAATTATGGTATCTTTTTTTGAGCAGTTTCATTTTTGAACTTTCCGGGTTTGGAGGAACCGATCGACACTCTTGACCAATTAGCTGCCGCTGTCCATCAAGGGAAGATAGTTGCGGGCAGTTTGCGTAGCACTTTCTTTCATCAAGCCTTAGAGGTAAGTCATGTAAGGATAAAAGAAGTTTTTGTGATCTCATTTAGCTTAGGTGAATACAGCGCTCCTACCTAGTGACTGTGGTAGACTAAAAAAATCATTTCAAAATTTATTTCAAGTTTAGAATGGCCTTGATATAGTAGAATTCCATTTCTCGTGCGTCGCTTAATTTTGGTATCGCCAAAGCGCTAATTTTTAACGCTTGTAGGTCAAAATAGCGAAATCCAAAATGTTCAAGGCACAATATCGACGGTTAAAATAGCGAAAACAACAACAGCGAAATGCAACAATAGCGAAATATCCTTATAGCGATAGCAAAGTTTGCGATATACAATTACCTCATAATGTTTAAACGCTAAATGAATTTTTGTCGAAATTAATAACAGCTAAATACCTTTACAACGAAACCTAATATAAAGAAGTAAAGATTCGAAAACTAACAAATTGAATGCACATGCGATGAAGATAGCGTCGTTTTTATAACATAATCAAAGCATTGGTCGAGTATTCCTCAAACTATAAAGCAGCCCGCAATTAAAGGTCTAGACTGTTTCGAGATCTTCTTGAAATCATAGCTTAAAGACTGTCGAGAGCTACTTCAGAGCTAAATCCCCCCATCAGAGAAAAAATTGACATAATCCCCTCTCGTAGGCGACAAAATCCCCCGGACATTTCCCCCGGCTCCAGGTCAAATTTTCTCCAGCCCCAGGACAAATTCCCCCCAAATCTCTATTTTATTAAGTATATAAAATAAAGAACAATATTATGCAAAAAGGAGTTGTGTTATATCGGAAAAAATATAAAATGTAATTTTTTGGAAAAGGCATGTTAATTTGGGAAGTCAATGAAGATAAACAACAATATTTTGGAAAAGGCATATAATTTTGGGAAGTAAATAAAGATAAACAACAATACCTTGGAAAAGGCATATTATTTTGGGAAGTCAATGAAGATTAACAACAATATTTTGGAAAAGGCATACTATTTTGGTAAGTCAATGAAGATACACAACAATATTTTGGAAAAGGCATTTTTTGGGAAGTCAGTGAAGATAAACAATATTTTGGATAAGGCATATCATTTTGGAAAGTCAATGAAGATAAACAACAATATTATGGAAAAGTCATTATTTTGAGAAGTCAATGAAGATAAACCACAGTATTTTGGAAAAGGCATATTATTTTGGGAAGTCAATGAAAATAAAATACAATATTTTTGAAAAAGCGTAAAATTTAAAAGTTATTAATAAAATATTACTAACTTAACTCTAGCCAACATGATCCCACCTAACCTAAACTAATCCAACCTAACCGAATCCGACCTAACCTAATCCAACCGAACCTAAACGAACCGAGCCTAACCCTAACCTAACCCAACCTAATTTAACCAAACCCAACCCAACCCAATCTAATTTAACCAAACCTAACCCAACTTAAACTAACCCAAACCAACCCGAATAAAATTAAAATATTAACAAACTGAACGTAAATATTGAATGTCATTGACACCACCAACTAAACAATCCAAAAGCAAAAATTGTTTCGTATTTGCAAATTTTCACAATATTTACGCTAATAACTTTTACGAAAACCTACTTTTGTCCTAGAACTGATTGAAAGTCACAAATTAATTAGAAATAAGTCAAATTTAATAAACTATACTTACCTTCGGGGAATCGAACCCACCATCCTACACTCCGCTGTGCAACGCCTTACCCACTATGCCACCAGATTGCTGACCCTTCTAGTGTTTTAGATAAGTTTGATATTGAATTTTTTACGACCTTTTTATTATACACTGACGGGGGATTATGACCGGAGGATTTTGTCTAGAGCGTGGGGGAATTTTGTACTCTTTCCTCGGATGGGGGGAAAATGACCGGTGGGTTTTGTACGTTTTCAAAAATGGGGGGATTATGACCGGGGGTCTTTTGTCTGGGGGGGTCCCTATACCCTAGTTTTTTGCATTCCCTGTTACGGGGGATTACGGTCGGTGTTTTATCTTTTAGTATGTAGTGCGTATGCATTGTTAAAAATATTTTAAGGTACCGTAAGAAATTCGCTATTGTTGTTCTCTCTAATATTTCATTTCGTTGTTGTGGTTCTCACTTACACTTCGCTAACCTGGCTATCTCTATTATTGCATTTCGCTATTTTTTGTTTTGATGAAATTAACACACTATTTTATAATTCGACATTTTATTTATGGGTCCTATTCTGAGACGTTCGGTAGGACGTCTACCGAACGAAATTTGTCGTTAGCGGCCGAAAATTTCGTTAGAGGGCAAAAAAGCGATTCTGAGACGTTCGGTAGAGATTTTGTTCGGTAGGAATGGCGTGAAATGATCGGTACGATAACGATAGGGATTTGCTTTCGTTAGGGCTTGTACCGAAGATGTTTTCTTCGAAAAGACAATTTTAAAATGGCGGATATTTTGCGACGTGAAGTTTTAAGGTTAGCAATAATTGCCTCGACGTGATTTAAGACGTCAAAGAATATTTAGAGATAGGCTTCAAGCTTTTGAACTAAATGATTATAGGTTTCGAAGGCTATTTAGAATTAGGAAAGAGATAGTTTTCATATTTGTGATAGGCTTGAAAATTGGACTCGGTTGCGAGTAGTTGAAAGCAGCCGACATCAGGCTTAAAATGTTTTTCGTATGCTTGTAGGCGATCAGTACCGGTCGTTTGGGTCATTTGGGCGACGGAGTCAGACGAGACCCGATCAGTTCCGGGGCGACATCAGTGCCTTTGGGTGTCTTGAAGGCCTTGCACGAGAAGTATGCCTTCGGTTGGGGCCGAGAGAACATGCAAGGGTCAGTCGCTCGGTTGGGAGAACATAATTTTCATTATCTAAGTGACCAACTCTTTAACACTTTCTTGGGGCACGCTGGTAAGCAAACATAAGCACTAGTCTTCGTGTTATTTCACTTTCAATTTTCAGAAAATTATTATTGCCTACGGGGATTTAGTATTAGACCGTAGTTATATTGAAGCTCTCATCTAAAGAAGAAATTAGCGATAGTACCTACCTTGTATAGAGCTATTTCAATTCAGGCGAAAAGGCGAGCTTTTGAGGCAGAGTTTCGCCAGTCTCCACCCAGGCACCCTATTGCGCGAAATTTAGCATAGAGTTCTTCAGCGGCCCGCACGGAGGGAGGGTGAAAACTAGCTCCGTTTATTGGCAGGCCCAACTGTGACGTTTCCACTTTCAACTATAGCATGCACTCATTGACGCGTGAGTTGATCACTCTAATCCAGGAAAGTATAAAACTAAGGCTTTTGGTACTTCATCCCTGTTTATAAAAACTGCCTTTCACATATGTAAAAGGAGATCATAATTCTCCTCCCACTAAGAAACGTTTTTGAATAATCCCACGGTGGGAAATTGTAGACCTCGAGCCAAGAAATACAAAGCTCAGTAGTTTCAAGGCATTTGGACTAGTAGATACGAAGATATTTTTACTCTTAGCACACATATTGACATGGGAAAATTATTTGTACAAAGAAAACGATCCATTTTTAAATTTTGAAACTTTTTAGTATAATAAAAGACGTTTAAAATTATGAACATTTCACATCATTTCGATCAATAAGGCAGAGGATATGGCCCAAAAAACCTATCTCCCATGGAACTTAATGTTATTTTAGGGTTCCTTTGAATTCCAAGGAATCCGAAATGAACATCAAGTAAAGTCGTACTAATACATGGTAATCGAATTCTTTGAACGGACTTCTATAACTCGTGGAGCTAGCGTCCGTGAGTGCGTGATCGAGTGGGCCATGGTCCATCTCACTCAGCCTCCCCCAACTCCTTCAATCAAAATATCTAGGAAGATCTATTGAAAGAGTTGGTTGTTCTTGGATCATTTCTATTTTTTAACCCAAATTGCAGACCACGCCGTTTAGTTAATTCCACACTGCTCGCGAGCTTATCTTAGTTAGAAAGTTGATCGGTACTAACATAAGTTCATACGATATGTTCCATAAGTTTGTCACTGGTTACTGAGAGCTTGTCATGAAGTGACGTAGGTGTAACGTCACAGATTATCGTAAAGCGACCCCTGGTGAGGCGCTGCCAAAGGCATAGTACAGTATAATAGGAATATGGACTGCAAAGCCTCGTGTATTTAATTCCCGCGTCGTTCTCGAACAACCTCTCAGTATGTCTGAAGCATTACGAAGCATAGGAAGTGTCATACTTATGGAACATACCTTATAAACTTATGGTACTAATGAATAGAGCTTGAATGTTGCGAATATGAGCTCTGCGAGTCTTAACTTCTGCTCGAATGAAGTAAGCAGTTCCTGTCAATTGATGGTGAAACACATGAACACTTCCCTTTTAGAGAGCTGTGATTGGTTAATAATAAAGTATTACTTTTGTTTCAATCTGCAAAGTGCCAAAAGGCTCTCCGCTTCGAGATCCCATCAATATGGTGTAAGCTATTTAAAAATACATCCACTCTGCTTAATTAATGCACAATGTTGATTTACTGATTGTAATATACGCGTAGTGTAAAGATATTTTTACCTCTCCGTGTGACATAGTCCAGGAGAGGTTCTGTAACGGCCGTGTCTGTGTGTGTGTGTGTCTGTGTGTCTGTCCGTTGTTACACCCACGTGACCGCGTTCGCAGTTTGCGAATCGGAGCAAACGTGTTCGCCATTTCCGAACTGCTTTCACAGTCACGGAAATGGCTCCTCTACTTGAGTTCTCACACCACTATCTTCTGGTCTTTGTCCATCCCACACGGACACCAGTCTGTTCTTACTGGCTTCTTATCACCACCAGCTTCTGTTCTTTGTCAATCCCACATTGACGTCAGACTGCACTTACACTGGCTTCTAACACCACCATCCACTGGTGTTCCGTCTATTCCACATAGCCACCAATCTGTATCATTGGCTTCTACTCCATTATCATCGTTTGGTTTTAGGATATACGCGGCGATCAGCTAGGGTTACGAGAAACGTCTAGCCTCCCTAAGGTGGGATCGCCACCAAAGGTTTTCGCAATTGCGCTTTTTCCTTACTATTATAATGGAAACGAATCGTATATATACCCCAAAATTTGAAGAAAGCGGGCAAGAGGGGTACCCTTCAGTTTAAACGTCAATATTAGCCAAGTTTGAGAAGATAATAGGTATAACTTTATTTTAAACGATATAACTATTATTAATGTTAATAATTGAAGATTAAAATAATTAAAAATAATTATATTTATTTAAATATTAAAGATAAACCTCTCGTGCAAAGAGAGAGATTATCATCGCCTCCTATATCTACCAAGGCCCGTGCATCGATATATTTCCTTCATTGCCTCCTATATCTATCAAGGCCCGTGCATTTCGATATACTTTTCAAAACAACAACCAAAATGGGAAGCTCCTCTCAGAAACATAATAATTTCTTTTCTCTGTATATGAAATGAAAATATGGATAATATTGCGCTCCTTCTTTAATGGTATGAATCCTTGCCTGTCTATTAATATTTTACGTAGGAGTAATACGTTTTTAGCGAAGTCTAGAGAGGATAAACATAAGCGAGATTGTTTCGGAAAAAAAATACTGCTTCCACTAATGGGTTTATACTCCTTGTTATTGTTGTATAGAGTAATCATGATAAAAGCTTAAAAAATTACGAGAGGACAGACCTTTTTTATCCTCTTGTTTTATTCTTAATAAGAATATAAAACATTTATTTTGTATCAAAAAATATTTTTTGGTGCTAAGATTGCTTTAAAAAATCCAAACGGTTAGGCATTGGTAAAAAAGACAAATGATATTTTTCAAATCTAATGAGATAACGCCCACCTAGTTGAAAATTGCCCTTTTTTATCCGCGGGAGCCATTCTTAATGAGAATTTCGATGCTAGTAGGTTGTCAATTAAACTACCGGTATATTATTGTTGTTGGAAATTGGAAATTAAGTCAAATTAAGTGGTTGTAAAGAGCCAGCAGGTTTTTGCCGCTTCTTTTTGTGAGTATTTGATTTTTGTATGTAAAATGGAGGAAGATAATGTTGAGAGTAAGGATGAAATGCGGAAGCGCAAAGCGCGGGAAAGTATGAGGGCAAAAAGGTCGACGTTTTCATTGGATACTTAAGTTTATATAATCTTCTCGACACGGATAGGTAATATTTTGGTTTTCCCAACTTGTTTTTATCAAAAATACACCATATTCATACTAAAAACCATAAGTTAACAAGATGACTCAAGGGCTGGGCCTTAATACTAATTTTGCACGGCTCACGTGCCCCCCCCATATAGTTGATTACCCTAATTTATTATTAAAGTAAATCGTACAACTTAAAAACATTTCTGAAACACAATCGTGTATCCCCTTAAGTATTATTTTTAATAACGTCACATTTCAAATAAAATTAATGAAACTAAATTGTGCACCCCACTAAATTATAATTTTTAAAAACCAGACGAATCAAATAATGTATCTAAAACAAAATCCTGGATCCACTAAAACAGAAGGCACTATGAACGCAAACCGTCCCATCTATTTTACCTCAGATTATTCGGAGGTATTTCCTGAATGTTTCACTATGCAGACTGGTCTTATAATTAGAAATAGAATCAATAAATAAACTTGATTTTCGACTTTAATTACCTACCTTTAAGGTCCATATTGATTGAATACGGCCAGTAATATGTGGGTGAATCCTTTCCCCAATAATTATGCCCAAAAGTGAAGGAATAACCAAGTTACTGGTTGTCTGAAATCACAAACATGTTCACCATGGGGGTAAAAGTGACACTGTCATGCAATTAGGGGAAAGGTACTCGACCCCAGCAGCGAGGCAGTTAGTCCCAGCTACTGAAAGACTACGTTTTACGTGACAGATTACAAGAGAGGCCAGGTGATATTTATTGATTTTAAAATACGCACGGTGTAGAGTCGATATAAATTGTATGTTCTGGTGCTATACTTTTAGCATTGGGAAGTTGACGTCTTGACCTTAAGGGTGGTTATTGATGTACAAAGCGTTTGTTTTTACAAATACTAGCATATTCCATAGGATCGATAGGCAAGCTTCTTGATAAAAACCCACACCCTCCCGTAATATCAATGAAACATATCACCGAAGAGAGTAAGGATGTCCCTATAAAGCAGGTTTTGCCCCCCTTTCTTCCTGCTTAATAGGGACATCCCATGCGTTGGGGGAGTGTTTCGCGAGGGAGGATTGATGATGTAACGTGACGGTGTTGGCGGGAAATTTGATTGTTGTCGATTGTTGCGCCCTCATGTGGTGTATTTTTGATGACGTCACGTATCACGTGACATTGTGGCGGGAAACTTGAATTTTAGTGTCCTTGGTAGTGGATTTTTGATGATGACGTCACGTGGCTAATTTTAGGCTTATGTTATAGTAGATCTTGAAAAAGATAGGCTTATACTAGGTTATTCTATTGCAGATCCTAAAATATTTGCTTAAACCAGTCTATGCTATGGTAGATATTGAAAAGACGGGCTTATGCTAGTTGTAAAAGTAACATTTAATGAACACAAGAAAATTCCAATGCATTCGCGAATGTCCGCGTCGTTATTTAACCAAATATAAAATAAATTATATAATTGTAGCTTTGTTTTTGTCACGAACTAAATTTCAAAAATCTTCGAAGATGCTCGAAGAGGCTATACACGGTACTATCCCATAGAACCGAATTCCCAATGGACCGAATTCCAATTTGACCGAAAACCGCCAAATTAGAAAAGAAAGAAGCGGAATGGCGGTTTTCGAATATTAAAATCGAAGTAGTGTTATTTCATTCTCTTTAAAAAAATTGTTTGAAATTTTTGCGTTGTAATTTCACAATATTTTTATAAAATTAATTTCTGTTCTGCTATTCGTGTTTATGTAGGCTGGGTTGGGTTAGGTTAGGTTAGGTTAGGTTAGGTTAGGTTAGGTTAGGTTAGGTTGGGTTGGGTTGGGTTGGGTTAGGTTGGGTTGGGTTGGGTTGGGTTGGGTTAGGTTAGGTTAGGTTAGGTTAGGTTAGGTTAGGTTGGGTTGGGTTGGGTTTGGTTGGGTTAGGTCTAGGTATCGTTTAGACCCGCGGATTCAAATTTTAAGCAATGTACCTTTAATAGTAGACGTTTCAGTATATTCATATCCAATAAATAATTTAGATTAATTTCGTATTTTTCGATATAAAAATAAATTTTTTATCGTTGACAGCGATTGAAAATAAAAAAAAATTGCTGATGTTGTTTTTTATAGGTATTATATTAAGTAAGGAAATCAATTTCGGGGTTCATTTTAAAATTAAATTTCTTCAGGCTACAATGGAACGAATTCTAGAGGGCCGGTAGGCCCTTCTAGATAAGAACCCACACCCTCCCGTAATGTTAAAGAAATAATTCACAGATTTTAGGCTTAGCGTCCCATAGAAAAAGCATGGGATTTTTGGTGGTCCACTCCATCGAATAACTCAGAAACAACTGCGAAGTTAAGGTTCGGAACACTTTTGAATTATCAAGGAACTATTGAATGTTGAACTTCTGAAGTTTGATTAAGAACAATTAATTCTAAGTATTTTATTTTAATTAATTTATAAATCATGGTAAAACCGTTACATATATTATACTGTTTGCATTGCATTTCGTTCAGCCTCCAACGGGTTTGTGGCGCATAGGATAACGCGTCTGCCTACGGAGCAGAAGATTGCAGGTTCGAGTCCTGGCAAGCTCGGTGTTTATTTTTACAGATCTTTTATTCAACATAAATGAAAAAATCCTATAAATACAATGTTTGCATAATTTTTTAGTTACGAAGTACGGGCTTGTGGCGTAATGGATAACGCGTTTGCATTCGAAGCAAAACATTGCAGGTTCGAGTCTTGGAAAGCTCGTTGTCTATTTTTGATGAAGAATAAGGGAAAATTCTTAAATAACAAACTTTCAATTAAATGTGCGCGTGCTGGCGCGTGGTTTAGAAATAACTTTTTTTTAAATCTATACAAAAAGGTCAACTAAACTTAATTGAGTCACCAACCGCCTTTTTATATGAAATAAGTTACCACCCGCCTAGCAATTGTGAATTAATTTACCACTCCCCTGCCAAATGATTTAAAATTTTAATCTTTCCCATAAAATAATGAGAGGCACTTGGAGTGAGCCAATATGCTCACAAACATCTTACTGGAACATCGAATTAATGACGTTTGACAAGCATAATCATATTATTATTTTTATAATAGATTAAAACAAATTAAGGCTGAAGGAACAGATATTATATTAAAAAGACTTGGTTTGCCCAAGCCTTAAAAACAAAACGATAAGAGTTTTTCCAGTTGTCTGAAGCTGGGATATTATTTTTTTTCTATTGAATTTTAAAGACAATCCATATTTTACTACTCTTTGGAATTTAATTCAATCACCTGATTTTACTGCTAATGGATTAGTTTCCTATAAATTAATTGAAATAAAAAATTACTTATCTCAGATTTCTCCACAACAATTCCATTTTCCTGAAACATTTTATCATGCATTTATTATTTTGAGAGACATCGTGTAAATTTAATCAAATTGACTCTTTCTTTTTTAATTTCCGAGAATTTTCCTTTCGAAAGGTTTTAAACACATCAAGTTTTCATAATGTTGTCAACTAAATAGCAACTCAACCAACACTTCTAAAATATTCCCCACAAGTACGGATATACACAGTTCAATAATTGTGACTGTGCTTAAAGAAGAAACAAACACCTTTATCAAATATAAGAAAGGTGATAACAGCCCCCTTTTGTATTCGAAAAGGCCGCATATAATGCATTATTAATGAGAGTATTATTTGAAAATTAAAGTACGTTCTCCATTGAAACGAAAAAAATTTCATGATAAAATGTTTCAAAAAAATGGAATTGTTCTTGAAAAATCTGAGATAAGTAATTTTTTATTTCAATTAATTTATAGGAAACTAATTAATTAGCAGTAAAATCAGGTGATTGAATTAAATTCTAAAGAGTAGTAAAATACGGATTGTCTTTAAAATTCAATAGAAAAAAAAATATCCCAGCTTCAGACAACTGGAAAAACTCTTATCGTTTTGTTTTTAAGGCTTGGGCAAACCAAGTCTTTTTAATATAATTGTAAATAGAGGTGGATTTGTTTATGTTATAAACGGCTATTTACAGTATCTCTACTCGATTGCGTAGCCGTTAACTTGTGTTATGCGTAACAAATAAATGTTGCAAAATATAATTTCGTCTTACTTTTTGTATTCTGAAGACACTAATTTCACTAAAAATTATTAAAAAATAAACCACAAAAACAGTTACCTTTAAGCATAGATTTTAGTCCCATTGGACAGAATTCAAAATCCGCCAAAGTGCGGTATTTTTCGGTCGAATGGGACGGTTTCGGTCGAATGGGAATTCGGTCGTATGGGAGACAAGCCTATACACGCGGCTATGAATTTTTTAACACGGTCGTAATTCTAAAGGGGCGGTAGGCCCTTATAGATAAGAACCCACACCCTCCCGTAATGTTAAAGAAATAATTCACAGATTTTAGGCTTAGCGTCCCGTAGAAAAAACATGGGATTTTTGGTGGTCCACTCCATCGAATAACTCACAAACTACTGCGAAGTTAAGGTTCGTAACACTTCTGAATTATCAAGCATCTATGAAATGTTGAACTTCTGAAGTTTGATTAAAAATAATTAAGTCCAAGTATTTTATTTTAATAAATTTATAAATCATGGTAAAACCGTTACATATATTATACTGTTTGCATTGCATTTCGTTCAGCCTCCAACGGGTTTGTGGCGCATAGGATAACGCGGCTGCCACTCTGCCTACGGAGTAGAAGATTGCAGGTTCGAGTCCTGGCAAGCTCGGTGTTTACTTTTACAGATCTTTTATACATCGTAAAACAAATAATCCTATAAATACAATGTTTGGATATTTTTTTTATTATTATGAAGTACGGGCATGTGGCATTATGGATAACGCGTTTGCATTCGAGACAAAAACCGCAAAAAGCTGCAGGTTCGAGTCTTGGAAAGCTCGAGGTCTATTTTTGATGAAGATTCTTAGTATATAGAAGGGAAAATTCTTAAATAACAAACTTTCAATGAAATGTGCGCATGGTTTGGAAATAACTTTTTTTTAAACCTAAACAAAAAGATCAACTAGACTTTACACTGGGTCATTATTTCCATTTTCGACAAACGTCGCTGCTCACTAGTGGCGGATTTTATTGAAACTATTTTTGAGGGTAGATATGCCTAAAAAATGAAGTTACCCAAAGTTATTCGCTTCAAATCATATAAATTTGAAAGTTATGTTATTTTGAAATTTATCGTATTTTGTCTAAAATTTGCGGTCTTTTCCCACATTTGTTTTGATATCTTGACCTGTAATAGTTTTAATAATATAAAAATTGGTATCCCTCGTCAAAATGAGGTCCTGAGTCGTAACTTGAAACTTTTTGAAATAATTGATGGTTTATAATAATGTCTTGAAATCGGATAATTTGAATATCTTGCACTTCAAACCAATATCTGTTACTCACCCAACTAATTTTGACCAATTTCCTTTCACTTTGTTTTCAAAGGCACTTTTTATTAATGAATTTGCCACAGCGAGCATAAACTCGCACGCTGTCAGCTTGCTAAATGATTCGCGTTCTCTACTACGGTTTAAAAACCCAACAATTAATAAAGAAAACTTAATAATCCTTATTGTTTGTGATTCAGAGTACTTCGTCTGCAGGATTGTGGTATCCTGGAAAAGTTCCGTATGGACACGATTGAGTGGGAAAGGATTAAGGGCATGTTTGACACGGACCATCTCCAGGAAGAGAGTGGCACAAGACCATTGGCCATAGTGGACCTGCAAGGTGCGTTCGCCATCTTGATCATCGGCCACGCTCTGGCTTTACTCGTCTTTCTGACTGAGAGACTCGCTAACCTCTTCGCCAGATGCTTAAAGATGCTTAAATGAACACACCTGAAAACTTATCTCGTTTAACCACGTTGTCAAGGGGCACAGTTATAAAAGTAATTGCTATACATTTCATCAATTTTGCATCTATGCTTAACCTAAATTTTCATAAAGTACTGTAATAATTGTTGTTGATTAGTAATAAATAACAGTAGTCATAGCACCGTATAAAATAACTTAATTTATCATATTTCTGTATTTGTTCTTAGCCAAGCCCAACGGTATCTTCCCATTGCAAAGAATTCCACTAGACCGAATTCCCATTACACCGAATCCCGCCAATGATTTTAAGAATTTTACCCCAACGGCGGGTTTAGTATTTTCAATTCAAACGACGCAATTTGTCAAATTACGGCACCCCAAAAATGCTATGTAGTTAAATTTCTATTAATGTCGATTTTTTAATGAAAGCGTTTTAAATTCATTTTTACTGCCCTTGAAACGCCATTATTTGACGACAATACAACGTACAAGATGATAATAGTTAAAAACGACCTTGGGAGGTTTTCATTACCGTGTGTTCTAAATATATAATATAATAGTATACAGAGAAAGTGAAATTTGGACTTGAATATTTGGGCATGGGTTAAGGATTAATCAAAATCGCTTTCATCCAATAAAACGATCTTATTCGAGACCAGGTTAGGTTTGTTTGGTTTGGTTAGGTGAGGTTACGTTAGTAATATTTTATAAATCATTTAAAAATATGTTACGCCTTTTCCAAAATATTGATGCTTATCTCCATTGACTTCTTAAACAATATAATGCCTTTTCCAAAAAATTACTGTTAGGTCAGTTTTGGTTTGGTTAGGAGGACGTCTCTTCCTCATTGGAGCGGTTATACTCTTCAAGTGCAGTAAAACGGCTGGCTTAAAGAATTTTCATGATGAATATAACATAAATAAATAAGTATTAGCAATTGGTTTTATCACGAAGGAATTTACTATAAGAAGACCTAAAAAAGAGTCCGGTGCGCGCGTGATAGTCGACAATCCCCCCTCATGGGTGGGGGGGAGGCTGGAAACCAAGGCGGGACATAATATTTTATCTTACTCTATGTTTTCTACCATCTATCCTTTTTACCTTTTCGTTAAGCCTTGGTTTGGTCTTTGAACTCACGAAATCATAAGTTTAGTTCACTTGATTCGATTTAGAGACAATTATAGAACGAACGATTTTCACGTAGAGACACGTATTCAAAATCCATTACGTTAGGTTCAAAACCTTTAACTAACTTGTTAATGGTAATTAAAAACCATTCGCGTACCGTTTCAGCACCGCTGGCAGCCTCCATTTTCTGTTTACTTTGCTCGAGGTTTTTTTTCACTATTCGGAATTCGTCAATCGCGTCTGTATGACCTATCCCCACGGGATCCAATAGGTAAGCGCAGAGAAATGACGGACATGAAAGGGGTGGGGCTTATTTGTCCACTAACACTGGCGTAAGAGTAGAAGCGTAAAATCTGGCTTCTTAGGCATTCTTATAGTAAATAAATTCTTCGTTTTATTATGTCATATTTTTCTGATTTATTACTATTTTGATCTTACACTTTAAAAAAAAACTCTTCAATCTTTTACAAAATCATGTGCAGAGTAGTGACTCTGAGACAGCACAGATTTTTAACCAAATTTGCACAGATTAAATCGTGTGCTAATGTGCACATTAATTTGATTGTGCGAAGTTACACAGAAGCACGGCCAGCTTTGAGCGCACAACCGACCATCTTTGAACTGTCTACCGACAATAAACGGCAGGAAAATCAACCATCTTTGAATGGACATTCGACCATCAACGGCAGGCTCATCGACCACTTTAGACTGGAAATCCGACCATATTTGAACGGAATATTGGCCATATTTGAACGGAATATTGGCCATATTTGAACAGAATATCGATCATCTTGGATCGGACAACCGACCATCGACGGCTTATACTTGAAATATCTTCAATTGGATAACCGACAATTTTTGCATGGAATATCGACGATGGCCACGTTTACCACTCCCCACCTCCATGAAGGATATATAGCAAAGCAGACAACATTTTAAACCAATTATTATACTCCTTAAACAGAAATAAATCAGACAATAGTACAATTTGGTGAGATATTGCTTTATGCAATGGTGAAGGCTTAAACGTCTATTTCTTTACTGCACAGTCTTCATGGTGCACATAAAGAAAATGACTAATATTGCTTAATGTGTATTTAACTTTCGGTTCACTCTGACCCGTTAGGACCTCCTCAGAGAGGACGCGAACCAACGCCTATTTTGGCTTCGTCATTCGGTGCATTCAATAAAACCGATCAGAAAAACTAAAATTAAGAATTATTTACCATTGTATCTTGGCAAGTTAAAATCTATGTATATAAATGTAGTAGAGGTAAATTAAAACGTAAACACTCCAATTTAAATTTTAATATCAAAATTTTTTCTTGGAATATCAAAATGAATGAGAACTTTATAGCTACAAAACCACTAAAAGAATCGAAATGCCGAAACATATTTACAATATTTTTATTTAATATATTGCAAAACGAATATTTTATGGTTTTGAAAGAGTTCTTTTCATGCCAGCACATGGCAAAAACAAGAAGGGAGTATGAACTAAGGAGTAGAATCTAGAAGCTTATTAATAAATATGAAATGTTATTGCTTAGGCCATTGCTTCGCACCTCAACAGTTCGTTAAATAAGTTCTAAGTGTATCACACTGTAGCTTTCGTTGTTGAAAACCAACTTTCAACACATTCTCGCCCTTAAATGAATAGTCAAGACAAAATTGAATTGTTTAAAATAACAACATTTTAGGTGGCACAATAATAGAGTAATTTCGTCTCCCTGCCTTTGGCTTATGGTTAGTTGTGATACTACTCTGTTGAATAGGAAACTACTTTGTTTTATCATTCGGTAGATTAATATACAATACTAAGCGGGTGGCGACATATATTGGATTTTAATTTGCGGGTAAAAAGTCTCCTAATTGAGCGATGACATCTTTGTTCAAAATACAATGAAATTTAGTTTTGAACTAAATATATTTTAACTAATTTACTTAAGAAGAAATATTTTGGTTTGTGGACTTTTCTGCCGTTTAATATCACATGAATGGTAGAGAATGCAAAAACCTACACTCTAAGAAATATTTGTTCCAACCTGAACAAATTAATAAAAAATGTCTTCGTGGACAAAGACTTGAAAAAGTAAATGATAAGAAAACAAAATGGAATGACCGAAGTAACAGATATTAAACTTTTTCTTTAAAGACATGATTATAAAACATCAATTTTTTTAAAAAAAATACTTATCTTCGTTTTTTTCACCAAAATTACATTTGCATTGTTTTCGAAAGACAGATTATTCATTCTATATATCCTTTGTGGTATTAACAGTTTTCGAATGAAAAGGATTAGAATAAATATCCGAGTATGGATATGGGTTATTTTTAAAGGTTTCTCTTTTCGAACTATAAGGCAAAACGTTGTTTAAAACGACTAAATGCAACCGAAGGAAGAAATTTTATCTTTCATCATGTTTGACATTTTAAACGTCGCTTTAGGGTGCTTTGGTTTTGCGCCTGCATTTATACGACCACGATTCAATTTGGGTCCCATTTTTTGGGTCGATGATTTAAAATGTTTTATAAATGAATCATTAAAATCTGGATAAAAGACATTATTAACAAAAAAACCTTTGGTATATTATTGAGTGCGTGAGAACTGTTTTAAAAGTTGTGATTGAATTAGTTTGGTATGACTTCAACTCGCTATGAGGAACACATTGTAGAGCAAACGTATAACACGAAACACGTAAATGGACACCGACAAATGGTGGGCTGCGTATTTATTTCACTATTGGGCTTAGTTTCCAGTATAAAAACGTATTGTAGTTCAAATTAAAAGCTGCAATCCTTTTAAATATCACTAACGAGGAACTGTTTCTATCGTGGTCTACACTGGAAATCTAGCTGTAAATATAAACGATGTCGCATGTTTCTGTTATATAGTAAATCTTTGACACGAACCATTTTGAAAAGAATGGAAAATTTAATGATACAAAATTTTTGGGCAAATGTAATTTTGGTGAAAAAAAACGAAGATAAGTATTTTTTTTCAAATAATTGATGTTTTATAATCATGTCTTTAAAGAAAAAGTTTAATATCTGTTACTTCGGTCATTCCATTTTGTTTTCTTATCATTTACTTTTTCAAGTCTTTGTCCACGAAGACATTTTTTATTAATATCTGTTCCTTCAGTCTTCATTTTAATTAAGATTGTTAAGAAACTGTGGCATTTTTAAAATCTGCACTAAGCACAAACATAAATATAGGGGAGCGTAAGCATAAGGGACCTAATATTGCTAGTTAGTTACTAATGCTTTGAGGTACCAGTTAATCAGTTATCACCAATGAGATTAATTTATCACTGAAAACATCAAATTTTCATAATAAAATTATTTTGGCCCTTCCTTATCCCCTGGCTTTGAGTATTAAAATATTTAAAATAACTCTGAGGATTATCTAGAATCATTTTTACTGATATTTCAAATTCAGAAGAATCAGAGTCATCGTTTTTAGTCTTTCAGATGACTGGCTTGGACTTATGTTGCTGGTATTTGGTTTTCGTTGTAGCAGTGTAACCAGGGATAAGGGAATTGAGATGGATTGCAAATGATGATGGGCGACCTACGGCACCGTATCTCTCCCAATGTACCTCGCGCACGCCCCTACCCTTCGGTAGGCGATTGCTAAGTGCTGCCGCGTAGCGCCATTTTATTTGTATGAGAGCTAGCTTCTATTTTTAAGATAGAGGGGGCGCCCTTTACAATTTCATCCAGTACGAGTGTACGACCCTACCTAACCGCTGAGGATGCTGGGAGGACTACGGTGCCGTAGGTGGGGGTACACAGGCAACGCTATAGGTATGGGGGTTTCCAATACAAGGTGTAACCAAAGAGAATATAGGGGAGGAGTGGAAAGAGGGAAAAATCTTGTTGCTCTTTTCTACCGCGCATCTTCAATGCGCAGTACCGAGGCATTTCCGTTTGAGACATTAAATGGTATCGTAGGTGGCGCGACTGAGCCGGAAACTCCCTCGTACCACTAGTATAATTTAGGGGCCACAATGTAATTTAGCCTTGTGGAGCGGGGGATCTTCAACTCCTCCCCTCTATTCTCTTTGGTGTAACTGAGACAAAGTTTCTTCCTGCAAACATAGCCCACTCGATCCGCGCTCATGGACGCAAGCTGCTCGCGCTATATAATAATATTTGACCACGTCGTCTGCTAAACTTAGGAATTGGACAATTAAACTTTTTGAGTTAATGTCTGGACTCTGGTTACCCTTGCATTTTCATAGTGGTCCCGAGGTTTTATTTTTAAACTGGTCATTTGCCCTGTATCATTATTGTGTAAGAGACAGCCTGGCAGCCCCGTATTTGTTTACCCTGCCCATAGCCCACTAGATCACGCTTAACACTACGCAAGATGCAGAGCAGCGTCCGTGAGCATGGATCGAGTGGGCTATGCCCTGCCTGGCCAAGTCAGCTGACTTAGGTGAAATATTTATTACTTCTATGCGACTTAATTCTAGACATTCTTGAACGAATCATCTTGTGAAAATTTTATAAGACAGGCTTCTGGCGCTGTTTTTTTTCTGAGCCAAATTTGCTTTTTAAATTAAAAAAAAAAATTAATTTCAACCGTTTTTCTTCTCTTCAGAAATTTAATAATGATAGTGTGTTACATATTTATCCAAAATTTTTATTAATTAATTAACACACTGTACATCCCTTTAATTTGTAATTTCGCGCTTGGAAGAGGCTGAATTAAAAATATTGATTTGATGACAGGGTTTAGTGACAGTGTGATTGAATCTATCATTTATTTTCCTAGTAAAAAACGTATCTTCGTAGCGGTAACCGTTGCCTGACGGCACCAGTCGAGAAACCAGGGAACGAACCCTTGTGCGTATTTTGCATTGATCTACTATAAACAACAAAAATTTATTTAATTTAAACAAATTAGCTAATTAGCGGCTATCGTTGACCGATGGCACCAGGTGAAACACATTAAAACGAACGCAAAACGGCCAATTGGTCTCTAGTCTACAATAGTACAATGATTTACAATCAGCCTGTCTTGAACTTTTGACCGAGGCTTAGTGAAATCAGTGAATTTAAAAATTATCGGCTAAATCTTAACTTTAAATTCTTTTGTATTAAATTATAATGAAGTTTAACTTACGAGAATAAAATAAAATTGGGACTAATTAACCCCTTCTTTTAGATGAAAAGTGGAAAAATTCGCCTTAAGCTCGTCCATAAACAGAGCGGACGACGCATTTAGTAAACAAAAAACTTCGCTCTATTAGCGGTAAAACAGCGTAAGTCCAACCAAAGCCCACTTGATCACGCGCGTCACGACGCAAGCTGCTCGCGCTGCTTGCGTCGTGACGCGCGTGATCGAGTGGGCTATGGTCCAACAGTAAGCTTCTCTATGATTTTAGCTAGGATTATACCACGTAAGTCCAACAGAATAAAAGGTCGTAAGTTTAAGTATGTTGTTAAAAGTACAAAAAATAATACTTAATATTAATTGTTTTCAATAAAACTTCGAAAGGCACCAGTTTAATGTTCAACCTTTCATTTAAAACTAGGGCCGTGCAGACTATTCGTTACTATTTGGTCGGACCAAATAATTTGGTCAAAATTGAGGTTTACTATTCGCACCGACGAATCGAATAATGGTTTTCAAAATTCTAGAATACCAAATAATGAGCTTCGAAAAACCGACTATTCTATAGAGCTATTTCAGAGGGGGTAATGGCTACGTCACCAATGCTATTTGCCCATAGAGAAAACCCTCACAAAATGTCCGCCCCGGTCTGCCAAAGGCAGGCCCAATTTTCTTAGCAGACGAAATTTTTCCCCCACTGAAATAGCTCTATAGCGGATAAAACCACGAGAAAATGCATGATTTTATCAGTCCATTGACCAAATTATTTGGTATTCGCAACAAGTTTTTAAATTTTTCGGTTGATTTTGTGAACTTGAGGGCTCTGTGATAGCGTTTCCGCAGGACCATGAGATGGCGCGACTCGGCAGACACAGCCTGAAAATTCCGACGTGGCTATTGTTAAATATTGCCTGCTTTCGCCGAGTCGCGTGATCTATGAGGCTATAGCTGGAATCTGCCTTTCAGTCTAGAAGTTCATAGACAAGAATAATCCATGAGAGGTTTAAAGGGCTCCTTCGGACCCTTAGACACATGGCCCCGCGGATTTCCATCCCCTCTTCATAGACGATCTTCCTCAGTACTCTCCCTCTCTCTGGCTAGGTAGGGGCAGGGCCGGAAATAAGCACAAGACACTGGACATTGTCCAATAAAATTTCAAAATGTCCCATAATTTTTTTAAAACCTAAGGGGGTCACTGGACAGTTTGACCAATAAATTTTCCGAAGTTTTGATAGCTTAACTATGGAAATGCGATACTATTTTTGCACACTCCAGTGGGCAATGTCCTATAAATTTTTCAGTCAAACAGGGGGTCACTGGACACGTCCTATAAAACATTTTTCTTATTTCCGGCCCTGGGTAGGGGGGTTCGGAAATCCGCGGGGCCATGTGTCTAAGGGTCCGAAGGAGCCCTTTAAAGAGGTAATGGGTAAATGAACTTGTCGAAATTCCTTGTAAGTAACATATCACTACAATATACCTATAAAAAAGTATGGTATCATCGTGGAAGAGCTCATGCACTGCAAAGCGAGCAGGGATATATTGACAGCTAACCTAATTTTGATTAAAATGAAACATTGGTTCGTTCAAAAATAAGTTTTCAGGTTTTAAATAGTACCTTTGAGTGTCCCATCATTTATAAATTTGAAATTTGGTAGAATAGTTTTATAGAAATTTAAATTTGGTCGAATTTTTGGACTTCACACTATTTGGTCAAATCATTTGGTCATTTTCCTATTCCGAGCCGAGAGATGGCTCCCAAAAACATTGCTATTTGGTATTCGACGAATACCTTAAAAATTACTATTCGCACAGCCCTATTTAAAACCATTTTCAGACCTATCGAATAAATAGTCTTCAAAAAATGGTCGAGACCATTTGGCTATCACAGCAAACATTTCCCATGTTATTCCTATGGGAAAATTTCCCTTTTTTTGGCAAAATGTCTGAATTTTTTTATGGAAATGAAAACCACCCTTAGCAACTTTATTTTCTATAAAAACAACTAATGGAGGGATCTCTTTGAAATTTTAACCACATATTAAGGGTCCGAATTTTAGTTCAGTGGAATTTTTTCAAAGCAGTAACCATGATAGGAAAAAAGTTACATCGAATCAAAAAACCACCCTTATACATTAAACGCAGTATGAGCTTGGTATGAGGTCTTATCTAAAGGCCCATTTACACTAGACTAAAATCTTACGTTCACGTCGGCGAAGTCGCTTTGTTCGCTTCATTAGACTGTTCACACTTGTCAACGACTACGTAAAATATTCGCGGGTTTAAGGTTGAAAAAATTCAATTTAAAATCCTAAAATAGCCGAATCGCATTAAAATAAGGACAATGTTCAAACTGAGTAGAGCCCTAGAGCGCGTCTGCCGTCTGCTAAAGAAAAGGCGCTAAAAAGAGGTGCTGCCATCTCGACACTGACCGACGAAATTTAATTTTTTTCAACCTTAAACCCGCGAATATTTTACGTAGTCGTTGACAAGTGTGAACAGTCTAATGAAGCGAACAAAGCGACTTCGCCGACGTGAACGTAAGATTTTAGTCTAGTGTAAATGGGCCTTAAGAGAGCAACCGCTCTCTCAGAATTTACAGGTGGGTCCCTTTACAATGCATAGAGGTGTGGTGGCTAGCCCCTATGCCACAGCTAACCGACAGCGCCCTATACTAACTATTACCGTTACACTCGGTTTTCACTGGGCGATTTCCTTCGGGTTTAGAATTTCGCCAAATGAGCGAAAAGCGTAACATTCTTTTTCGTATTTCTTTTTTTCGCTTTTGGGTTTTCACTGCGTAAAAGCCGAAAAGGAAAAACATATGGCATAGCCACCTCTATCGCTCGACGAATGCGCGTGATTAAGTTTGCTATATGGAATAGGGAATCGGAACTGAACTGACCTGGAGTACTTGGAGTAATATGGAGGACGACAATACTGATGAAGTTATTAATTCGCTCAAAGTTTACTTATTATATCGAAAATGGAAGAAAAAACAATACACTAGACGATTCTGGGTTCGTGATTTATATGCGAGAAGGTCTCGTCAAGGAGATTTTGCGAATCTCGTACAGGAAATGAGGCATTCTGACCAGGAAAAACACTTTGAGTAAGTTAAGCCTTGGCTTGTCAGCTTAGCTAGTGGCTACAGCTCTCACTCTACGGTATTATTATTATTGATGGTATGCGTTGGTTATTGCTTTCTATACTGTTTCCAACATAATTAAAGATACGTGTAATGCCATTTGGCAAACCATGGCTCCAATGTTCCTAGCTAGATTAATTAAGGTTAAGACCCAATCCATGAATTGGTCAAGGGATATAGCGCGAGCAGTGCAGCGTCCGGGAGCGCGTGATCGAGTGGGCTATGCCCGGGGACGCGATACATATGAATAATTTACGCACAAACCCTATTTTCGCGTTTGTTTTTCTTGAATTTAAGTTGCTAATGCGCCTTTTTAACTTATCGTGTCAGATAATGTCACTCTTTCAATTAAATATTAAATGAAAAACATTTTCGTCGATAATTCTTCGTCTTATATAAGCACAAACTAGTGTTCGTACGGGGACCCCGACCCCGACCCCGAAAACCGGGGATCCCCGACTTTTTCCCCCGACCCCGGTACCTAACATGTAAAATGTAGTCGGGGGGTTTTTTTCGGGGTTAGATTTTGGTTAGGTTATTTTTAGCAAATTATTTTTTGTCCTGCGCCAAAAACAATCAGCTCATTCGTCTCAAATAAGTGCTTCACTTCTCCTTTATGAAAAAAATAAGGGGCAAGGGGGTAACTAACAACAATCAAAATACAGTAAAAACAGACACCATCCTCCCTCTCGTGGATCGGCGGCCCTCCCCTGTCTTTTGTAATGGCAGTGGTCTTTCGTGGGAATCGTAGCTGCGTAGCTCGGAAAGTCGGAATTTATTGGGCTTTTTTACAGTTTCTTGCCTACTAGCTAATAGAGTCACTATCTAAGTGCGATACGAAAATAAAGCTTCTTTCCAAACACCCAGAAATTAAACGATTTTTTTATCATTTTTCCAAAATTTTCAGCATGCGATGTCTTACCCCGACCCCGACCCCGACTTGTTTTTTTCGGGGATAACCTGCCCCCGACCCCGACCCCGACCCCGACTTGTTTTTTTCGGGGATAACCTGACCCCGACTTGTTTTTTTCGGGGATAACCTGCCCCCGACCCCGACCGCGACCCTGATTAAATTTTTACCCCGTACGAACACTAGCACAAACACGTCATAATTTTCAAAAATAGGAAAGCGACATCTCCCTGCCTTTGGCTATGATCTTAACTCAAAAGTCCCCCAAAAGTAAATTAGCTGAGCTCTGGGCCAAATACACAGTTTGAGAAATATATGAGAAAGAGGGATATCTCCCAGTTTAATCATATCTCCATCTTCCTTGGTTTAATATCAGGGCCCCCAGAGGTCCTATAATTCCTATAAAATCCTATATTTTTAAAACTGTCCTATAAAATCCTATAATTTTGGGAAAAATCCTATAATTTTAAAATTTGAGTGAATTTTAAGCAACCCATCAATACTCAGGTCTAAAAAATATCATAAAATGGGGATGGTTTCCTTAATACTGTAGCTTATCTAGTTAAAAATACCTCGGTGTATTATGGTTCTGATAACTAAACATTCAGTTTGTACCACCATGGTGAGTTTTTCGTGTGGGCAGCTAATAGGAAGTCTATTAGTTGTCATTTGCTAGATCAAAAAAGGCGGGACATAATTTTTCGCAGTACTGGTGTTCTTTATAAGAAGAAAAATTAATATTTTACTGTCCTATATAATCCTATAATTCTGGAAACCCCTGTGTGTAGTAGACCCCAATTTTTTAGTTTGGTTGAATGGGGGGCAAATAGGACTATAAGATACTCAAAGGACATCCCCGTATCTCTAGTAGAACCAGAGTTATGAGCCTCCAAAGTTGGTTTTAATGGTTTTCCTGTGGAAGGTGGTATGTTTATCAACATTTAGCTTAATTACTCTGCCCCTGTTTGCAGTACTGGTTCTTTAAAAAAGAAAAATTGATATTTTGTGTCCTATATAATCCTATAATTCTGGAAAACCGTCCTATATAAAATCCTATATTTTCATGAAAAAAGTCCTATAATTCCTATAAATATTTTCGAAATTCGGCTGGGGGCCCTGTAATATCCATCCATCGACTAACAATATTGTTATTTCTTATTAGTCCATCATCCATCTGGGCTCTACATAAGGCACTAGTCAAGGCATTTGACTGATAAAAAAAATACCTTGACTACTAAAATAAATCGAAATCTGGGGGTTCACTAGTCAACTTTACTAGTAAAAAAAGTCCCAAATATTCGTAAACCATGCGTCTCAAAATAGTTTTTAATAGAGATAAACATTTAGTGGTTAAGCAAATATATACATTACCTTACCATCTTATTTTTATACCCCCATTTTTCCCCCACTAGTCAGTGACTACTAAAAAAATTGGGATAGGGGGCTCACTTAAAAGCTTAGTTTTATTGTTGATATAAAAACGCGGTACCGATGATGGATATTGTTCATTCATTGTTTATTTTTAGGTTTAGTTTATTTTAAAACCAAATATATTCGAGACTTTTGAATTATTTTTAAAAAGAACTTCACACGCTATTACCCTATGGTTAATTGTTTTTTTCGGGATTAAAATATACTGCAGTTTAAGTTAATTTATATAGTTTTCGAGTATGGTAGGCTTAACCTTGGCCTTAGTAACATTTCCTATATTGAAAAATTGCCGTGATAATATAGGGTAGTAAGAGCTTAATGATTCGTTTCTCAACTTTTCCATGCAAATGTTGCCTGTTTTTTTTCTTGAGTATATTATGTAGAGAAAGTTTTTGGGGACGGTATATTCTCCGAAACGGAAGGAATCCCCCCTCGCACGAGTATTGCTCCCGGTTTTTCAAGGTCTCTCTCGCATAGCTTTGGCAATGCATGGCGACAGGAATACCATGTGTTCGGGGCTTTTCATCCCCGTCACTCCGATTTGGATATTTTTTAAAGTAAACACTTATTTGGTGACTCCACCAGAACGAACTCTAGTTGAATCCACAAAAAAGGATAAATAGACTCCGCCTCCTCCTAAGCCCGAGATCAGGCTAGGAAATAAGACAGGTTTACAGGTCAAAAACCAGTTTATTAATAGCTTGGACCACTTTTTTTATTCAAAACGTGAGGGTCACTGGTCCCAATGACTAGTTTATTAATTCCTACTTTTATTAAAAATTGATATGGGGACCTCTTTAATTATTTTCATTTTAACATAAATTTCGACTCCAGGAGTCCAGTCGTGTATACAACCCTAAGCCGAGAGAGATTTTTTTAGAAGAGAGAACGACCACAAGTCCTGGGACCAGTAGAAAAATAAATAGGGGAAGGGTCACTGGTCCCGGGACCAGTTTCATATTTAAGACATAAGGGGTCACTGGTCCGGGGGACTAGTTCAGAAATAAACCTTATTTCCAAGCCTGCCCGAGATGGTGGTTTAAGGAGGTGACGCGCGGTGCTTTAGGCATGGTGCAGGTAGATAGCTTAAGTCTTTAGAAGGTGTTGTCTGCTGCGAGTTCTGCTGTTTATATTTATAAGACTCTCTCACAACTGGAGGTATCATGCAGTCTTGGAAATAGCACAGGTTCACAGGTCAAAAACCAGTTTATTAATTGCTGGGACCAGTTTTTTTATTCAAAACCCGGGGGTTACTGGTCCTTGGGACCAGTTTATTAATTGAGAATTTTTATGAAAATTCTGGAGGGACCAGTTTAAAAATTCTAGTCATTATAAATTTCTACTCCATGGATATAGTCTCCTAGCCTTGACTTTTTCTCATTCTTGCCTTCCTTGCTACAACCACAGCCCACTCGATCACGCTTTGGCTTCACACGCTATAGAAGGCCCTCCAGAGTCACACAATGTTTTTCCTATGTAAAAGCACGTGTTGGTAACTTGGGGCTTTTTCGCTCGAAAAATTCAAGGAGTCAGCTTTTAACATGACCGGCTATGGGAGGAACACAGTTATTTTTCCCTAATTTTGAAATAACTGGTGTAAATCTCTTGAAATTTTAAACAGAATTGCAAAACAACATTTGCTATGTTTTGGAAATTAAATTATGGTTAATTTTCTTACAAAAACTTTGGAAGAGAAAAACTTTGCACAAAAATACCAAACTTTATTTTGCAAATCTCATTAAAAATTCAAGAGATTTCAACCAGTATTTTCAAAATTAGGACCAAAAAACGGTGTTCCTCCCATTGACGGCAATGTTAAGAGTTAACTCTGATTTTTGACATAATATTGCTTCTATAGCCCGATCGAATGGGCTGTGCGTCAATGATATACTTCCTTAATTTTTAAATAGGATTAGTAAAAAATAAATTAAGTATAGGGTCACTGGTCCCAAAAACCAGTTTAATATTGTAGACGCTGGGGGTCACTGGTCCCGAGGACTAGTTTCAAAAAAATCCTTATTTCCAAGACTGGTATCATGTTCATGTATGGCGTCTAGTAAAGAAATTTCGCGCGGTGCTTTAGGCATGGTGCAGGTGGATAGCTTAAGTCATTAGAAGGAGTTGTCTGCTGCGAGTTCTGTTGTTTATATTTATTAGACTCTCTAACAACTGGAGGTATGGCGTCTAGTAAAGGAATTTTTATCTAATGCTCGCTTTTTTAGCCCCTATTGTTTCACTTTTTTATTATCTTACATATCCCGCACGAGTGTCCTTTCTGCTGGGGCAGCTTGTTTATATTTAATGGGCTTCGGAAACGCGGCAACAAGAAATTTTCTCGAGAAAGTCGCGTGCCGTCCATATAGCCACTATAATGCTCCTATAAGTTTATAAGTGATATGTTCCATAAGTATGACACTACTTCGTTATGCTATACTGAGAGACTTACAACTGAGAGCTAGTTCGAGAAAGCGAGAATTGAAGTCTACACCCGGTGGTTAATTTTGCAGGACAGGACTATATAGTCTGTACCATAGATATATTAAAAGGGTAGATACACAATTCAATGGGAGGTCGACGCGGAAGGGGCAACGAGCAGACAGCCGCTATTTTCTGGGGGTAGCCGTATAAAACGCCATCTATCGGGGACAAATTAGCGGCTAAAATTGGAACTATCATAAGGATGAGTGGCACTCCATGTTAACTCCCTATAGGGCATAATAAGTCAAACCCTCGGAGATGCCATTACTCCATTTCCAAATCTACTTCTACATTATGGCCATGACCGAGGCTTAGCTCGCCTTAAATGTTTTTATTACTAATAAATGTATAAAAAAAGACTCTTACCTTCAGAAAACGGTGGTATTTCCTCGAAAGTAAGTAGAAATACAAGTTCCAAGTGTTTTTTAAAAGATTTTACAGGTGTAAAATTTATAAAATAAGTTTTTCCGCTCTTAGCTTGTATAAAATGGAGTAATGGCATCTCCGAGGGTTTGACTTATTATGCCCTATAGGGAGTTAACATAGAGTGCCACTCATCCTTATGATAGTTCCAATTTTGGCCGCTAATTTGTCCCCGATAGATGGCGTTTTATACGGCTACCCCCAGAAAATAGCGGCTGTCTGCTCGTTGCCCCTTCCGCGTTTTTTCGTTAAGCCTAAGCCAGCGAAGTGGATCTAGACCCTTTATAGTTTTACTATATCTATGGTCTGTACTAAGCCTTTGACAGCGTCTCAATAGGCGTATATTCGCTTTATGAGAATCTACAACCTGCGTTGTCACTTCATGACAAGCTCCAGTTACAAACTTATGGTGAACATATCTTATGAACTTATGAGTTATCCTTGCTCGGTCTAGCCAATTACATGCTCTACCCTCGGCTATGGCACCCTAATTTTTCCAATTTTTGCACCGCCTGAAATTTAAAGGGATAGTGCAGTCTCAGTTTATACATATTTTACAGACTAAGACTATTCATTTACACGGGAGGCCAGGCTTAAGGTGTTACGCAAGGAGGCCTGACTCACTGAATGAGTCTAAAACCAGGCCTCCTTATGTAAATGGTATGAATCCTCCTAGGAATGTTTTGTAAACAATGAAATTTACCATAGTCTTACCCTTAAGTAAAACAAAGGTTAATACCAAAATGATAAATGTCTTTATTTCAAAATCTAGCCACCAATATGCAGAGACTTTTTTCTATCTCGGATAATTGCCGTGTAAGTGTCTATTGCGAAGTACCTGGGCGGGTACGAGGTCATCGACCGATATTTCAAGGCCATGATGATGACGATTTCAACCAAGAGGAGCTAGCTCCGGAAGAAATGGATCACCATCCCGCCGCCCGAGATGATTTAAGAGAAGAACCCGCCCGCCGCCCAGCCTCCAGTACGGCGGCCGAGACGCGGTCGGGCAGGACCAGCTGAGGGCAACGAACGTCCTCAAGTGGGGCGACTGGGGCGACCAGTAGACGAACCAGAGGACGAAAGAAATTTTGTTGCCGATCCTCCAGTTGGTCGCGCAATAGGCAGAGGGGGAAGAAATTTTGTTGCCCGCCGTCCTGTTGGTCGCGCAAGAGGAAGATGATGCGGACGATGTCGTCTTTAATCAATCAATCAAGTGTTTATTGCGTGTCCATAACACCTTTCGGCCTTTTACAATGGGTCACGACGTCTTAAATTAAAAATCTAAAATTTAAATTAATGTAAAACAAAATGTAAACGTTTCGAATACAATATCTAAATTCAATCACGGTAAATAAATATAACTAAAAAATATGTAGCGTGAAATTGAAAGTTCAAACAATAAAATATTCAATTAACCAAGTTTTCTCTCTCCTTAAAATAATTTTCAATATAAAAAAAATAAGTCCAAATCTTTATAATCTTTCTAGACATTGGTTTTCGTTGTTGCGGATTAATTTTTAATCAATTAACTAAGTTATCCTTCTTTTTAAAATATTTCTTTATATAAAAAATTGAGTGAGTAAATAAGTCCAGAATTCAGGGGTGTGCGGGTACCCGAAAATCTCGGGTACCCGACCCGATACCCGAAACACATTTTTTAGGACCCGAACGGGTACCCGATTCCCAATTTTAAGCCTTTGCCAATACCCGCCGAGTCTGACGGCTCCAGTTCACAACGTTACCGCGCGTGTTTCAATACTTCTGCCTTTCATAATTAAATAATTTAATTAGTATTAAGTTATTAATTAGTATTAACAGGAGTTCATAATAACCCGAAGTACGAAACTGGTTAAAAAGCCCGTAACAACAAAGTTTCGCCGTAAAGCTCAGTGGATTCATACACCGCTTAACTCCCAAAGAAATAGTTACCCCCCCCCCCGCGCGCATTAACTTACACACTTCCGGTTTAGCACTATTTTTATCTAGTGATTTTGGGAGCGAAAATGGCTCACGTCTGCTTCTGTCAGAACAGTGTAAATTAAGCCTTGGCTAAGATGTTGGCTTTTAGTCGGGGTTTCTAGTTTTCTACATAACATTTAAACGATCGACAATAATGTTTTGTTGTGATATGTGTGAGTGAGAATTCCGTGGTTAAATTAAAACGGTTTGGAAATTTATTCGCAGTATTTTTAATATAAGTATGTCCATAAACAGGCTAATCCTTTCTATGCGCAACCACTGTTGTTCGCGATTTTTACCACTAGCTCTATGGCCAGTTTCATACTTCCTCCCCAAAGAGGGGTTATTATGAACTCCTGGTATTAAGTTATTAATTAATATTGTTTAATGAATTACACTATGGGGGATAATGGCTCAGCTTTGAAATCTAGCTTTTAATTGGACTGTAAGGAAAAGCAAAGACCCGAATTGGACCCGAAAGCTAATTTTGGGGATTTTGAAGGACCCGAAGACCCGACGGGTAATTGAAAATTGGACCCGATACCCGCGGGTCCAATTTTCTATTACCCGAAATTTACCCGACACCCAGACCCGATACCCGCGGGTCCAATTTTCTATTACCCGAAATTTACCCGACACCCAAAAATCTGGACCCGCACAGCCCTGGTCCAGATCTTTATAAAAGTTTCCAGTTACTTGTATTCTAGAAATTGGATTAAGTTGCTGCGGTTCTTACCTCTCCGAGTGACGTATGTCACGGAGAGGTTCTGTAACGATCGTGTGTGTGTGTCTGTCTGTCTGGGTGTACTCGTACATGTTTGTCGAGACATGTAAAAGGGTTTTAATAAGTCATACTGAATAGGGTGAAGTCAATATGCTTTTGGAAAACCCACAGTACAATAGGTACGATATGGATGTAATTACGTTGACGAAAATCTTATTGCATTATATGAAAAACATAACGTAAGAATTTACTAGATACTTTTAAGTCATTTACTGAAGGTTTTAACGTACCCGATTTTTTAGTTGGCAATTTTTAAGTAAGGAAGACGTCATTGGTAGTGTTAAAAGATTGAATCAGACTATCAACCGAAAACTTTCAAAAAATATGTTCACCGCGATTAAGCTTGACGTATGTATAGTGCAAATTAAATTATGACAGCAAATAATCTATTTCTTTCGCTCAAGAGGCAATGTTAATAGGCTTGTCTCCCGCGGGCTCCCTCTAATGTTGCCTCTTGGCGAGATTAAACGAGACTAATATGGCGGCCCCGCCAATGCCTTTGATTCTCTCCAATTATATATTGGAATGGTCTATTAATAATTAATTTGGAAACTGCTGATTTGTATTTACACTCATTTTTGATAACTTTCAAATATAATAGTTTGATAAACGTTCATAAAAGAGCATCGGGGCAGGAAGGGTACTATCAACTGTTAGGCTATTTTGATTATCTAGTGATTTTTTATCTGCATAAACACCTTAAATAGTTGATTGTTAATTGGAAAGTATTCCGAAACGTAAATTTGCTGTGTTTTTAAATTAGTAGGTGTGCTGGAGCAATATATATATACCCTATGTTAATCCTGAAGAAAAATTAGTGGAAACTGTTATTTTTTAAGCATTACAAGAGGGTGTGGGAAATTCGATTTAAAAAAGACGAAACGAAAATAGAAGAGTAAGGCTTACTTGCCTTCACAGTATACTAAATCAAGGATTTTTTGATTCTGTTGAGATTGATCAAGTGAACCACTTTGAGTTATAAAGAATGGGAAAATAATATTTAGAAACTTACAGGTATTGGATACATTTATGTCATTCTATTTCCTCAATCCGAGTTGCGTAATGACGCATGACGTCTCACCACCATTATCAATATCAGGCTACAGGATCTTCAGTACAATATCTCGGGTCAACAACGACTTGGCATCAACATCTATGAGTGTTTACCTACTAGGAATGAATTCTACTATTTACATTTATGCTTTACTAGCTCTTGTTTTTGTATCTCTCACTTCTCTTTTTATCTCAAGTACTACCCGTTTAAAGAATGAGAGAATATGTTGTAGCAGTTTGTTTCGAATGATGTGGCTCTTTTCATCAAATCTTTTATTAAACTGTTAAGTATTTAATTTTTTCAATGCACATTCTTAAACTTGTCCAAACAAAATCACTCATTTACTGGTATCGTCTAATCTGGTATACTAAACCCCGACTGTTAAGTGAGTTTGTAAAATGATAGGTAACAGGAAGAATGCGGATTTATCCCTCTACACAATCCATTCTTATCGCTTACAACATGGCTTTGAAACCACTGTAACATCCTAATTGCAAGCAATCTGGCCTCTTTGGGGCGAACACTACCAGCGAGGATTTTGGTTGGATCGTGGATTCTGGCCACGTTTATTCTCATAAAATCATACCATGGTTCAGTGAAAAGCCAAGTTTTGATTTTAAAATCAGAGTTTCTCAACACTATTGAAGATTTAATTAGAAATCCCAATATTGTACGTTTAATTTTGAAAAATGGAAAGCTAAATAAAATTATCAACGTAAGTGCAGGTCATAAATCAATTAAACATGATCAAACATTAAGTCTTGACTAAACACAGAGATCTGACACTGTGTACAAGAAGCTTCGAAAGAGAATGGCTTTAAATGGATATTATTACGATAATTTTTATGAAGAAAACGTCACCGACATCTTTCTGAAAGGAGAGGGCGTTTTATTGCACGAAATTAAATATATTGACTCTGTCATTTTTAGAATTTACACTCAATTGTTTAAATCGAAAAGGGTATTGCACATTGGAGAAACGGAATTCGAAACGACAGCTCTACATTTGTTATTCAACAAGAAACTACCCTCAAATATACTTGAAAACCTTAAATTCTAGGAGAGCGATAGCTCTCTTAGATCAGACTTCATACCGACTTTAATGTATAAGGATGGTTTTTTGATTGGTTATTACTTTTTTTGTATCGTATTAACTGCTTTGAAAAAATTCCACAGAACTACAATTCGGGCCCTCAATATGTGGTTAAAATTTCAAGAAGATCCACCCATTAGTTTATTGTATAAAAAATAAAGTTGCTTAGGGTGGTTTTCATTTCCATAAAATTAATCAGCCCTTTTGGTGAAAAAGTTAAATTTTCCCATAGAAATAACATGGAGTTTTTTTCAAATTTAGCCATTTTGTCGCCACCCTTTTGAAATGAAATATTCGTTTGTTACGTTTGGGAACGGTTTTATATCAAAATTTAAACCTTTTTCTAGGACCATTTTTAAGGTTTTTGAGAAAAATTAATTTTAAGTATGTTTAATTTTAAATTTTAAAAACTACCCCAATCAGCGATATTTTAGCATGGATACGCTGTTTTATTGGTAAATATCAGCACGACCAATAATGCCTTTTGGTTGAAATGGCCTATCGATAGTGAGATAAGACTGCTTTAATATTGCCGCCGTGACAAATTACCCCGTTTGTGGCCGCCATTTTTTTAAGGGGAAAAAAATTTGAGAGTGGGTCCTTTTTCGTTGCCATTTTCATATTTTTTGAGGATTTGCTCATGGATGGATTTTAAATATAATATAAAGTAGGTTTCAAGCTTTAATATAAGCCTAATTTCATAAGTTTCCACCTTTTTATTGGCCCACAATCTATTTCTAAACTTGGCACTTTCTTTAAGGCGGTGAAATTGCGCTAAGCCTTGGCTTACCGTTAATTTTTGCCATTTATAAAAATGTTTACCTCTTGTTGTTACTTCGCCTTCTCGTATCGTCGTATTTTTAAAGTTTAGACTTTGAAAGTAGTGCTTAGTTTTCTTAAATATTACTTAATCGTATAAAATTTCAATATTATAATTGCCTAAAACGTCCGTATTAACGAATTCAATGTTTTTTGTTGAAGGGACGCGCCTTGCATTTGAATTTCGTTCCCTCGATACTACCCCCTTTCTTTTTCTTTATCGCCGTCTCGCCTCAGCCCCGAAAACACAGCTGTAGTGAGAAATGTTATTTACTAAAAATGTATGCGGTCAGTGTGTTGTTTTTGCATTTTAATGCTTCTAATCGTGGTGCGCGTCGAGGTTTACGAATCCAACGTGTGTTGCGAAATGAAAATCAAGGGTGGATACTATATGATCTATGCTTTAAAAGGAATTTGACCGCGAAAGTCAAGCAAAACGGTATTAGGCCTTGCCAAAAGTTGACTGAGCTAAAGTAAGCCTTCGTCAGATTATCACCTATCAATGATATAATAAATTCACCCTCGGATATCCTGTGACTAGGAGATGGTTATAAAGTTACTAACTCTCGATTTTGGAGGTAGATACTGTCTAGTGACACTTAAAGTAACGATTTAATCTTATAAACAGACTACCATCATAAGCCCATATCGTAAATTAACCGATGTTGATATCAAAGCTTAATAATTTTTTTAACTCCATGAATCTTAAATATCAACATCAAAAATTATCTACTGAAAGAGATATCTACTTATATTCCATTCAAATTTCTCGCAACATTTCAAATTAACGAATAGAAATGTGCAAATGAAGTTCAAACCGATTAATTGGGCAAATTGCTATATTGGTCACTGTTAACGATCACAGATAGATTTGCGTCCTTCAGTAGTGTTTATTATGCTTGTGAAATGGTAAGCGAAATCTGTGATTAAAGTTTAAAACAGACATGAGCAAAAACGGCTTTATTCATATCAACTCGATTACCGAATATCTAAATTTGACAAAAATTAAAGAGTTAGTGCCATAATTTTCGTCATCCACAAACTTAAAATACGAAAAAAATCCTTGAAAAATCTAGTTTATTATGATATTTTACTTTTTTATTTTATTTCGTAGAAATTTATAAAATTGCAATCAAAGTTTTGTGTTTGGAAAAGGCTTAGCTAAATTTTCTTTCGTTTGATGACGTAGTAAGGAGAAATTTTCTCTCTTGATGTCGCTCACGTGACGCCTGTTAGTGTCTCAGCGCCGCGTTAAGCCTAATTTATTCAGATTCGCGCGGCATTGGTAGACTCGGGAGTCTCGGGCGCGCGCGCTTGGCTTTTCCGCGAGATGCCCTGAGTGACGTAGCAAGGAGAAAAACCCGCCAAAAATCTTCTCCGCAAATTTGCTTTTGCCCCCAAATTTCAAGTTTTCAAAGTGTTTTTTTTCTGTGTTTTCCTCATATTTAAATATTTATTAAGCATATTTTTGGAATCAGAAGAGTTTAAACTCTCAAAAAAGTAAGGTTTTCTTTAGATTTGAGATAATTTTTAAATCAGGTCGCTATTCCTTTAACAAAATATTCTATTCATGGTTAAAAATCTTGTTTGAAACAGCAAGCCATCTAATCCTTATTTACCTTCTTTTGAAAAAAAATAATAGGTTGATACCTCTTTCAGTAGATGATTCATTGATATTTCAGTTTCATTGAGTTTAAAAAAAATTAGTTCCACCATTGGTTAATTTTCATTATTGACCAATCGATAATCATAAATTTTAATAACTAAATTATTAAAACCGGTTCAAAACCATGTTAGTTTTGAAACGATTAAATTATAATTTTAAACACATATACTAGTTAATTCCTCGTAGTCGTAGGTAATTAGTTTATTTCCTTAGTGAAATTAATGCTGAATATTATGTACACAAAGTAAATAATAAATTAACTTCTAAAATTTAAATGTAAAGTGTGTGCATTATTTCCCAATTAATAAAAGATATCCACCTATTTTCATTCAAATTAATTACTAATTTGTGGATAATGGATAGAAAATGTCGAGCTCTAATTGCGATATAGCTAAAATCAATCCCACAGGCTAATTATAATACAATATAACCTTTGCCCTATGTTTACTGTTTTGAATTTTATTTGTAAAATTTAAAACATAAAATAGTATTACAATTTTTTTAATTAAATAATTATTAATAAATTTCAATAAAATAAATTCTGGTTAAATACATAACACTACTTTTTATTAAGTTTCTGAAATTATCAGAGCTAAATATCAAAGACACATATTTAATTGCTCTCATTTCGACACAACTGCAACCGTATAGATTTATTCATTTAATAACATTTCTCATTTCTAATTATTTAAATTCAAAGGGCTGTATTAACTTTTAAAGGTGAAAACCCAGCTGACTTAGAAGTAAAAAAATACCAAGCTGCCAGGCTGTCTTTTTACACAACAGTGTTGGCCATTCTCGCTTATGAGAAATGAATCCTTGTCATATGCATCTCTGGACTTTAGGAGCTCCAGGACTCCCAACTGAATCAGGGTGGGAAATAGGGATTTTTTAAAAACTAGACATTGGGCCAGCGACCCCCTGCCCAGGAATAAATGAACTGGTCCATGACCATTGACCAGGGCGCGGCAGTGGCGTCGCCAGGGGTTTTTTGGAGGCGCTTCAGCCCCCTGAAAATTCTCCGAAGCGCCTCCTAAAATTTCTTTAAAGCGCCCCCATATATTTACTGAAAGCCTCTCCTAATTATTCAGTTGGGGTGAATTGAAGTTTTTACTATATGAAAGTGAAATACACACAGAAACACTATTTCATATTTATATCATCTAGAGCGTATTTATACAGTCGTAACAGTCTATTTTCTTGATTTTTTTCTGTAGCATAGCTACCCTACACTGTCCCAAGCACTGAGGGCAACATCTACCCCCTTTCGCCTCAATCGCGTGCCTTCCGAAGCAAGGTCTAAAAAATAACTTCGCCCCGTCCTCTAGCCACTAACTACCGAGGATATCCGAATCGAATAATTGAAATTTTCCCATTAACTGACCCCCTCAATTAAGCACGCCCACTCGAGTTTAGTCTAGTCCTGATATGGTCAATGTCAAGTTATATTCAAACATTTTAACAGTAATCAAATTAATTTGTGTGATGCAAAAGCTTTTTTGATAAAACATGCGTTCAGTCCTTAATTACTTTTCCTTATTTTATTACTCTAATATTCGTCTTATAGACAAGCGGGTGTCGTGATAAACGTGATGTGTTTTGAAAAATTGGTAACACAGTGCTTTAGGTAGGGCTTAAGCCCTCCCAAAATCGAGACCCTGGCGACGCCACTGGGGCGCGGCGTCTGCTAAACTAAAGAAGTGGGTAATTAAAATAGTTGAGATAATGTCTGGACCCTGGTTACCCTAGAATTTCCTTCCAGTGTACCTCGCGCCTTCCGTAGGCGATTGCTAAGTGCTGCCGCGTAGCGCCATTTTATTTGAATGAGAACTAGCTTCTATTTTTGAGATAGAGGGAGCGTCCTTTACAATTTCGTCCGGCACGACCCTACCTAACCGCTGGGGATGATGGGAGGACTATGGTGCCGTAGGTGGGGGTACAAAGGCAACGCTTAAGGCTTGGATGAGACTGTCTCATCCAAGCTTAAGGTATGAGGGTTTCCACTCCATCACTCTCTCCTTCAAGGTACCAAAATACCCACTAGCAAAGCCCACTCGATCACGCTCTCTTTTCCCCGGCTACTTATTTTGAAGAGGGCACTTTTTAGGCGTATTAACAATCTTGGATCACCTTTGTGGACTTTTAGGGTAGCCCTTATAAATTGAGTCGGCATTGCCCTGACTATATTGTGTTTAAGGTTTATAAGCAGGGCCGGAAATAAGAAAAATGTTTTATAGGACATGTGTCCAGTGACCCCCTGTTTGACTGAAAAAATTATAGGACATTGTCCACTGGAGTGTGCAAAAATAGTATCGCATTTCCATAGTTAAGCTATCAAAACTTCGGAAAATTTATTGGTCAAACTGTCCAGTGACCCCCTTAGGTTTTAAAAAAATTATGGGACATTTTTAAATTTTATTGGACAATGTCCAGTGTCCTGTGCTTATTTCCGGCCCTGTTCATAAGCTTAATATCAAACTGACGTTAGTTAATGCTACAAAAAGTTCGAAATTGATAATCTCGGATCGTCTTTGAGAAGTTTTAAGGATATCCGAATTTCATATTGGGCTTATGAAAAGTTTGAGCTAAAGGTTAAACAGACATAGGCTAAATCAGCGTTTTAAACAATTGTGTAAAACTGTCAATTTGGTCCTATTTGTGGAATTTTTAGGGGAGCGCCTCGCGTTTCAATAAAGGGTTGTAAAAAATTGTATTATGTTAATTACAATAAGAATACAAACTTTCAATGAGTTACGTTTTTATTTTTTGGAGTATCATTATAAATAAATGACTGATTGAGCTAAAGTTACGGTCCCCTTTTATATGTTTCTGCTTACAAGGCCCTGAAATGTGTAGATTTTGAAAATGTAAAACAGTTTCTTAACAATCTTAATTAAAATGAAGACTGAAGGAGCAGATATTAATCAAAAATGTCTTGATTAGAATCAAGTCCTAAAAAGTATCGATAAGACTGAGGTTATCACTTGACTGAAGGATCAGATATTAACTTTTCTTTTTAATTGAAACTTAAAGGCATGCTTAAGAAAAAACAACGTTCCATTACCGTTTTCCGTTGAAATAACTTATTTTACAGGTAATCAATTTCAAAAATTTACTTATCTCGGGTTTTCGGGCACAATTCCATTCCCCCAAAACATTTTATCATTACATTACTTTTGAGAGATAACGTGTCAAAATAAGCTTTAAAACAATAGAAAACTGAATGAGCGGTCTGTTTAGCCGTGACCAAAACATTTTATCATTACATTACTTTTGAGAGATAACGTGTCAAAATAAGCTTTAAAACAATAGAAAACTGAATGAGCGGTCTGTTTAGCCGTGACCAAAACCTTCAAATCAGTGTTGCTAATGTTAGAAAGTGGATTTTCCCACTTCCATTTTAAAAATTTGCCGCGTTTCCCACACCCCCTTTTTTACAGTCATATTTATCTGGACTATTTTATCATACTAAGTTTAATATGGAATATCACTCCGCATGGCTTTGACAATATGTACAAATGCTATAAAGCTTTAAAATTCTCAAAATATGCTTTCTTTTTTTTTTCAGTGCCAAACTTAAAATCACCGAATTTATTTCAAAATGTCGCTTGAAATTATTAAACCGGATAAAATTTTCGAAAATGCACTAATTTTAACTGTGCAGTTAAAATTAGTGCATTTTTGAAAATTTTGCACTATTAACCCTTGAACAGGAAAATTCCGACATTTGATTGATTTCGGAAAAATATTACTTTTTCCCCACAGAGCCTAAAACCAAACCTAAATCTCCCACGATGTGGGAAATTACCCACACATTGGCAACACTGCTTTAAAAACTTACAACAAGCACACTTTCGAGACATGTTCTGAACAAATTAGTGCTTAACCCGCTAATAGTACGACCACAGAGAATTGATGTAAACTGTAGTTGAAATATATTCATGTGCGACCTGCGGCACTGAATGGTCTCTAACTATTGTTTGAAACTAGAGAGAGAAATAGTGAGCAGCATTAATCATGTCCTGAGCTATGAGAATGAACAGTATGACTGTTGACTGAAGTACACTAGACATTGCATAATTTTTCATAACCACGAGTAAAAATCTAACTGTCCCTACTTAATTTTCCGCCATTGTTTTAAAACGTATCCACTGCGAAGCATGCCGGACACAAATGAGGGAATGTCATACACGTACTCTCTCAAAAGTGATTAATGTAATGATAAAATGTTTTGGGGGAATGGAATTGTGCCCGAAAACCCGAGATAAGTAAATTTTTGAAATTGATTACCTGTAAAATAAGTTATTTCAACGGAAAACGGTAATGGAACGTTGTTTTTTCTTAAGCATGCCTTTAAGTTTCAATTAAAAAGAAAAGTTAATATCTGATCCTTCAGTCAAGTGATAACCTCAGTCTTATCGATACTTTTTAGGACTTGATTCTAATCAAGACATTTTTGATTAATTTAATATTGGGACCATGTATTTATCCACAATATTAAGGAAGATATGAGCATGTAACGTAATACCCTGGCCCCTTCGCGTTAGGCCATACTGTGAGGTGCCTTTCTGTATTTTCAAAAATTGCGCCAATTTCCTAGTCTAAAATCTTATTGGCTCTTGCTCACCCTCTGTTGGCCAATAATATAACTTTAAAAAGAGTGAAACGATCCAGAAAACGAAATTTAAGGGAACGTTACGTTTCTAGCAGCAGAGTGAGCAGACTACGTGTAAAACGAGCTATCTTACTGGCGGAGTGTATGAGCCAATCATCGTTTGGACTAACACGTCACACAACACACAGAGAAGCTTCGTTACAGAGGTCAATGGCTGCGCCCATATAAGTTAATTAATGGTATTTAATTGAAAAGCTGGAATCGTAATTAAAAAATAAAACCCGGATCTTTGCACTTACGCTACTTATAAATATATCAAGGATAAAAAAAATAGCAGGCTTATCTATTCCTTTAAGTTAGCGCCGAGAAAAAAACTTAAAAGGGCGCGGTTTCAAGTTAGTGTACTATTGTCGCGGGAAATGGACGTTCTGTATTTGATAGGCGCCAATTAATTTAGCATAAAATAGCCAAAAAGTTAAGGATAAGGTACAGACAAAAGTAACAAATCTATAATTAAATCTACAATCGAGAGTTGGAAGAATATTTTATACTACTTCTTTTAAGTTCAATCAAGTAATTCTCGACTCGTTCCATGGCTGAGTTTTGGTTCAAGGCGTCATTGAGAGCGCTTTAGACTGTTGCTGGGGTTTAAAAGGAATCGCGGAAAAATTTGGTGAAATCAGGAAGCTTGACGTGACATTGAAATTGAATATATTCCTTGGAACGACGCCATAAACTTGGAAAAACTGTTCAATATTTCTGAAAGTTTTATGAACCCGAGATTGGGTGCAGTTGGACATGGAAAGGAATTACTTTCCTACAGGTATATTTGCCCTTTTCAAGATTGAATTACACGCCATTTAAATGATATTACGGTTGGATGATTTTTCAAACAAAGATAGTGAAACAATTCGGCTAATTATTCTCGTAATGGATTTATATGAGCTCGGTTTAACTTAATGCTTTCAAACCTTCGTTAAAATTTAATGTTTGAACTTTTAGGAGAGAAATCGATTCAAGAAACCAAAACTTTCTTAGGTCGAGCGTTTGTATTCCAATCTTTCCAACGTTGACTGTTAGGCAAGAGTTTCAAAGCACTTTTTGAAGTTGAGGGGAGGAGGGGGGAGTGGATCTCACTGTGCTTGTGCATGGATCACAAAATAGACATCTATGCTGGTCCACTCTTAATTTTTCGTGTCATCTTTAATTAAGACCCAAAATTCCGATATTGATTGAGTATTCTTTCAAGAAAGATACAAATTTCAGGATATTGAGATAAAAATTGGCAGGTCGATGAGGAAAAGTTTAGAATAATAGGGCCATTTGATGTTGTGAAGAAAAATCCATCTCAGAAACTAAAATTTTACTTCACTCCTGTAAACTGAAGTGTATTTTAAATTCCCAGTTTAGCTCAAAATGTCTTTGACGTATGCTTACAATTAACTCGTATTTAAAATCAACGATGACGTTTAAGATTTGAAAAAGCAATTTTTATTTGCATCTACCCTTCCCAAATAAATTAAAATTCAATATGTGCCTTTTTCAATTTCCAACCGGTAAAATACAACTGTTCTTTTTTTCTTCATTTCAAAACTGCCATAAACACGTCAACCTATTCAATCAACAAGTTTGTTAAAGAAAAACAACCAAGACTATTTATATTTTTGACGGTTAAGCCATGTAATTTGTATTGAATTGCTAATTAATTTTACAATCGATTGCAATTGTGCATAATTACACCTATAAATTAAAGGGAACATTTGAAGTGGCGTTCAAGGGAGCCGTTATTTTGTTGGTGTGCTTGATTGAAGTGCAAAATATTTTTTAGATTTTCGAAACATTCAGTTTCGTCTCGTGACGCATTTAATGTTTAAGCAAATCCGTTGAAGAATATTTCGGTTAGAGCCACGGCAACTGTTCCTGACAACAGCATGAGAAGTAAGTAAAAGGGAACGCTGACGCTACTCAGGTCCAAATCAGTCGCACTTTTCATGGGTCTCTTCCAGATAACTTGTTCAATTAAGTGCCGCATCTGTAAATCCAGATAGTCCATCGCTTGCGTTTCGAACAATGGTTCCATGCTGCAATAGAACAACATTCCTCAAGATCATTAATAATTTTACGATAAAATTCATACCGACATCAGTTGGAGGGACTCATGCACTATGGGGCTGCTTTTCATCCAAGAGGTGTTGAACATGACGTGTAAGTATTCCGATTCAAGTTCTTGTTGCGAAATGTAAAGTCCCCTGTTGTCCTCAAAGAACTTTTTACTCTCGGGATCGGATGTCAATAATTGTCCCATCATCAAAACCAGATATGTGTCTTTCGTGATCAGAGCCTTTTCCCCAGAAAGTAGAGGAACGTATCCATCGAGAGTTAGATATTCTACAGGATTGGTGAAAATTTGGTCCTTGTCGAGTGCGTCTAGCCATTCCTTAATAACCGAGTCATGCGTTGCCTATAGATAGGCAATAATGACGTCAGAGGAATTGAGTAACTTGTCATGGAAACTCCTATTTACTAATATTTTCAGATACTCGAAAGTTCCGGTTTCTTTTGCCATTATTGGTGGAATTCCCGATTTGATCAAGTCCGCGAGGGTGTCGATGCGATTGTAGCTTTCCGTCGTGAACTCCGTCCGCAAATAACAACCCAAGAGAAACAGAATGAAAGTCACACCAATCAGCCATGACGCAGCGAGCAGACGACAAGTAATGTGGGGCAAAATGGAGGGAAGAGCTGTAGGGAAAGTAATTACGTTTCATTAAAGTCCTATCCAACTATCGTTACGGGAATGCAATCTCCGCTAATTGGATTGTGGACACTGGCTCGCGTTACGATCCGACGTAATGGGAAATATTATTTTCAAGTGTGTGAGAGCTTACGTTCGGCGCACAAGAGTGACGCGTTTTCCCAAAAATTTCCCAGGATTTGTTGGGCCATTTTCTTGACAACTTTCTTGGTGGGCACCGACTTGTATTTCTTGGTCATGATGGAGTGAACGACGAGCAAAAGTGACAGAAGAACCAAGGCTGACACCATTAAAATCACCACCTAATTGAACGAAGAATGTAATTCATTGAATTGGTTTGTAATTCAGCAATGTTTACGGGAGTGTCCATATTTAAGAAGGACAAGGACGTGGACAAGACTCTTTTGGGGCGGCAGACAGGATAATTAACTTGGCCGATTCGTACACCGGAGACGGAGTGAAATTTCTGTCGACCATCGAAATATGAGAGTGGCGCAGAGAACATGATAAGATTTGACTTCTAAAACCGGATTTAAGAAGGGTCATTCAAACTGTGATCAATTTCTGAAATTAAATTTTGATTTAATTTTAGTTTCGCTTACGTTGAAAGCATCAGGTTCAGTGAATATTTTGGCAAGATCAAAAAAGCTAACTTCATGGCCTTCGTAACATACTCTAAAACCATCGACAAAATTAATAAACAATGAAATATTAAAGTCCATAGGTTTGCTGATGTTAAGATAGTTGACAGTAGAAAGTGTAAAAAGAGCCACACTTTAGGGAAGCTAAATTATGAACTTAAACTATTATTCATCCATTATTTCAGTGTTGGGTGTGCTTCTTGATATATGGTTAGAAAAAATCAAGTCAAACAAAGCAACTAAACTTTAAATTCTCAAATATTAGCACATCAATCAGAGCGATGACTACAATAGTTTATATAGTTCAATCAAATTCAAAGTAGTATGAAAATACTTCATGTTGAAGGATCGTTTTAGATATTCCTCTATGATTTTGTAAGTTGAGAATAATCGTTTCAAGTCCCACGATTCCTGACAAGAAAAATAAAAGTTTTATCGAAATAATTCAACGCGACCGAACGTTCATAAGCTCACCGTTATTGTCGACGCGTTTATGTTAGTATCTTGGGCGTACCTGTATAAATAAAAGTCACGAAAATAAAATTTCCGTATTAGTTAAGTGCGGTTGGGGTGAGTAGAGCGTGGTAGTTTCGCAAGTGCTAATATAGTACTGTATTCATGTTTTCAAATTTGCTAAGGAAATATTCGAGATGGACAACAGTTGCGGTATATTTAAGTTATTACCAAACCTAGCCAATAAGGACTGTCTAACGTCCACACGCACAAACCTACACACTAACAGATCATTATCGTAAAGAACGCAATCGTATCTAAAAATCTATTTGAACTATATACATTATATATTGAAGGGACAGGAAAACTTTTCAACGACAACTATAATTTAATAACAGTGACCCAGATTTAGTACATAGTGCCCTCTTCGCCTGAAAATTAATCTCTTATTCAAGCTATCATGCCCGCACTGCCCATCCTCCCGCGCAAACCCATCAAACCTTTCTATAAAGAAAATAATTCTCCTATATAAGATTTCTAACAAATCGGTTTCGATACAGCCATCCATCAAAGTAAACCTAAGCTTGCGGATTGCCGCAATCTAACCGGATGAAGATGCCAATTTTGTTTCTTTCCCAATAGTCCCAAGAGCCGAAGAGGATCTTTTCTTATCAAGGGTCCCCACAAACTTGTTCAACGTCCATCTGAAGTCAGGAAACTGCTTTTAAACTTGTGCCATAGCGCTAGTGTTCTTCCTTCACAATTCTTTCATATTACGAGCTCCATTGTGGTAGGGGATCTTGCCTTAATCGGTATCTATCCACGCTTGTTTTCGTGT
>JAEQBA010001085.1:124001-136034 GCA_019434445.1 Phalangium opilio
CAAAATTTAATAGCTACGAAATCTAGGTCAAGTAACATAACAGCAAGGCTCCGACGAGAATCGAACTCATGATCTCCTGTTTACTAGACAGGCGCTTTAACCACTAAGCCACGGAGCCTTGCTTTGAAGCGATATGAATGCTGAATATTTCAGTAAATTAACTAAATTATCTCATGGGAACTTTTACACTATTGTTTGCATATATGCATATCTAAATCAACTATTATTTTTAATTTTTCAAAATTTAATAGCTTCGAAATCTAGTTCAAGTAATATAACAGCAAGGCTCCGACGAGAATCGAACACATGATCTCCTGTTTACAAGACTGGCGCTTTAACCACTAAGCCACGGAGCCCTTGCTTTGAAGCGATATGAATGCAGAATATTTCAGTAAATTAACTAAATTATCTCATGGGAACTTTTGCCCTATTATTTTAATTTTTCAAAATTATATAGCTACGAAATCTAGTTCAAGTAACATAACCCGAGGCTCCGACGAGAATCGAACTCATGATCTCCTGTTTACTAGACAGGCGCTTTACACTAAGCCACGGAGCCCTTGCTTTGAAGCGATATGAATGCAGAATATTTCAGTAAATTAACTAAATTATCTCATGGGAACTTTTGCCCTATTATTTTAATTTTTCAAAATTATATAGCTACGAAATCTAGTTCAAGTAACATAACAGCGAGGCTCCGACGAGAATCGAACTCATGATCTCCCGTTACTAGACAGGCGCTTTAACCACTAAGCCACGGAGCCCTTGCTTTGAAGCGACATGAATGCTGAATATTCCAGTAATTTAACTAAATTAACTCCTCGGAATTTTTACCCTATTGTTTTAATTTTTCAAAATTTAATAGCTACGAAATCTAGGTCAATACATAACAGCAAGGCTCCGACGAGAATCGAACTCATGATCTCCTGTTTACTAGACAGGCGCTTTAACCGCTAAGCCACGGAGCCCTTGCTTTGAAGCGATATGAATGCTGAATATTTCAGCAAATTAACTGAATTATCTCATGGGAACTTTTACACTATTGTTTGCATATATTCTAGAGGGCCGGTAGGCCCTTCTAGATAAGATCCCACACCCTCCCGTAATGTTAAATGAAAATTCACAGATTTTCGCCGATTTTCCCATAGGAATAACATGGGGTTTTTGGTGCTCCTGTACATCGAATCATTTAAAAGCTACATAGCCGTTAGCTTTCGGAATACTTTTAAATTAACAAGTAACTATTCAAGGTGTGCCTTTTTCAAGTTTCATCAAATTTAATTAAGTCTAAGTATGTTAATTTAATTAAAAATGTAAGTACCTCAAAGATTATTCTACAGCAGACGACGCTAATTGTTCATTACTCTACAGTAGACGACGCTAATTTGCCATTTCACCGCCTTGAAACTTTAACATGATATTTTTCAATAAATATTTATTAAACATTTCTCTGGCGGGTCTATTTTTCGTTTAATTATGTGTCTCGGTTGAAATTCTATACTTAAGATACCTTTTTAATTTATATTTTAGATGTTAGTTTCGACCAAGGCTTAAGTTGCCTTACTTAGGCCATGGATTTATAATGGAAGCTTACGCTTCATGGATATTTCACTGTAGCCTTCAGTAAGGCATAAGGATAGATGGATCAGTGTTGGAAATAAGCATTTTTTAAAACTGGACCTGTGGCCTAGGTATTTTAATTAACATAACTGGCCACGGTGCCACTCACTGTAAACGTACAAGGGCAGTGAACGCAATGTCATGGATAATTGTAATCGCAGAGTGGACTGTAAAAGATACGGATTTGATAGTTTAAAAATCGTGGCAGGATGTTCGTTTTGAAGTTGACTATTAAGCTCGGGTTCTAAAACGAATTGTGAGCCGTATCTTATAAGAATTAGTAGAAGTGAAAAACCATTTTTAACCTCGTCCTAGAAGTGAAAGATTTCGCATTTCAGGCAAAAAATTGTTTTATAATAGATTAATACAAATGCAGACTGAAGGAACAGATATTATATAAAAAAGGACTTGGTTTGCCCAAGCCTAAAAAGCAAAACGATAAGAGTTTTTTCCAGTTGACTGAAGCGCGGATATTTTATTTTTCTATATAATTTTAAAGACAATCCGTATTTTACTACTCTTTACAATTTAATTCAATCTCCTGATTTTACTGCTAATGGATTTATTTCCTATAAATTAATTGAAATAAAAAATTACTTATCTCAGATTTTTCAACAATTCCATTTTCGTAAAATTTTATCATGAAATATCTGAGATAAGTAATTTTTTATTTCAATTAATTTATAGGAAATAAATCCATTAGCAGTAAAATCAGGAGATTGAATTAAATTCTAAAGAGTAGTAAAATACGGATTGTCTTTAAAATTATATAGAAAAATAAAATATCCGCGCTTCAGTCAACTGGAAAAAACTCTTATCGTTTTGCTTTTTAGGCTTGGGCAAACCAAGTCCTTTTTTATATAATGCATATCTAAATCAACAATTATTTTTAATTTTTCAAAATTTAATAGCTTCGAAATCTAGTTCAAGTAATATAACAGCAAGGCTCCGACGAGAATCGAACACATGATCTCCTGTTTACAAGACTGGCGCTTTAACCACTAAGCCACGGAGCCCTTGCTTTGAAGCGATATGAATGCAGAATATTTCAGTAAATTAACTAAATTATCTCATGGGAACTTTTGCCCTATTATTTTAATTTTTCAAAATTATATAGCTACGAAATCTAGTTCAAGTAACATAACAGCGAGGCTCCGACGAGAATCGAACTCATGATCTCCTGTTTACTAGACAGGCGCTTTAACCACTAAGCCACGGAGCCCTTGCTTTGAAGCGACATGAATGCTGAATATTCCAGTAATTTAACTAAATTAACTCCTCGGAATTTTTACCCTATTGTTTTAATTTTTCAAAATTTAATAGCTACGAAATCTAGGTCAAGTAACATAACAGCAAGGCTCCGACGAGAATCGAACTCATGATCTCCTGTTTACTAGACAGGCGCTTTAACCACTAAGCCACGGAGCACTTGCTTTGAAGCGATATGAATGCTGAATATTTCAGTAAATTAACTAAATTATCTCATGGGAACTTTTACACTATGGTTTGCATATATGCATATCTAAATCAACTATTATTTTTAATTTTTCAAAATTTAATAGCTTCGAAATCTAGTTCAAGTAATATAACAGCAAGGCTCCGACGAGAATCGAACACATGATCTCCTGTTTACATGACTGGCGCTTTAACCACTAAGCCACGGAGCCCTTGCTTTGAAGCGATATGAATGCAGAATATTTCAGTAAATTAAATAAATTACCTCATGGGAACTTTTGCCCTATTATTTTAATTTTTCAAAATTATATAGCTACGAAATCTAGTTCAGGTAACATAACAGCGAGGCTCCGACGAGAATCGAACTCATGATCTCCTGTTTACTAGACAGGCGCTTTAACCACTAAGCCACGGAGCCCTTGCTTTGAAGCGACATGAATGCTGAATATTCCAGTAATTTAACTAAATTAACTCCTCGGAATTTTTACCCTATTGTTTTTATTTTTCAAAATTTAATAGCTACGAAATCTAGGTCAAGTAACATAACAGCAAGGCTCCGACGAGAATCGAACTCATGATCTCCTGTTTACTAGACAGGCGCTTTAACCACTAAGCCACGGAGCCCTTGCTTTGAAGCGATATGAATGCTGAATATTTCAGTAAATTAACTAAATTATCTCATGGGAACTTTTACACTATTGTTTGCATATACGCATATCTAAATCAACTATTATTTTTAATTTTTCAAAATTTAATAGCTTCGAAATCTAGTTCAAGTAATATAACAGCAAGGCTCCGACGAGAATCGAACACTTGATCTCCTGTTTACATGACTGGCGCTTTAACCACTAAGCCACGGAGCCCTTGCTTTGAAGCGATATGAATGCAGAATATTTCAGTAAATTAACTAAATTATCTCATGGGAACTTTTGCCCTATTATTTTAATTTTTCAAAATTATATAGCTACGAAATCTAGTTCAAGTAACATAACAGCGAGGCTCCGACGAGAATCGAACTCATGATCTCCTGTTTACTAGACAGGCGCTTTAACCACTAAGCCACGGAGCCCTCGCTTTGAAGCGACATGAATGCTGAATATTCCAGTAATTTAACTAAATTAACTCATCGGAATTTTTACCCTATTGTTTTAATTTTTCAAAATTTAATAGCTACGAAATACAGTTCAAGTAACATAACAGCGAGGCTCCGACGAGAATCGAACTCATGATCTCCTGTTTACTGGACAGGTGCTTTAACCACTAAGCCACGGAGCCCTTGCTATGAAGCGACATGAACACTGAATATTCCAGTAATTTAACTAAATTAACTCCTCGGAATTTTTACCCTATTGTTTTAATTTTTCAAAATTTAATAGCTACGAAATCTAGGTCAAGTAACATAACAGCAATGATCCGACGAGAATCGAACTCATGATCTCCTGTTTACTAGACAGGCGCTTTAACCACTAAGCCAGAAAGCCCTTGCTTTGAAGCGACATGAATGCTGAATATTCCAGTAATTTAACTAAATTAACTCATCGGAATTTTTACCCTATTGTTTTAATTTTTCAAAATTTTATAGCTACGAAATCTAGTTCAAGTAACATAACAGCGAGGCTCCGACGAGACCCGAACTCATGATCTCCTGTTTACTAGACAGGCGCTTTAACCACTAAGCCACGGAGCCCTTGCTTTGAAGCGATATGAATGCAGAATATTTCAGTAAATTAACTAAATTATCTCATGGGAACTTTTACACTATTAATCAAAACGCGTCTTGGATTTAACCAAGACCTAAAAAGTATCGATAAGAACAAGGTTAATCACTTGACTGAATGCGCAGATATTGAAACTTTTTTTTAATTAAAACTTACATGCTTAAGAAAGTATGTTCCATCACCCTATTCCATTGAATAAACTTACTTTACTGGTAGTAAATTTTTTCCCTCTCAATAATTTCAAAAATTTACTTATCTCGGGTTTTCGAGCACAATTCCATTCCCCGAAAACATTTTATAACTACATTTATTATCACTTTTAAGAGAGTACGTGTATGACATTGTGTCGTTAATAGCTTGCTAACATATCCCCTTTCATGCCCTGAACGCTCCATAGTGAAACCTTTTGTTAATTTTAGTGCAAATTTCAACAATGGCAGCACATTCAACATGGACGTTATGATTTTTACTCTTGGTTAAACTGACTTATGTTAATAGACAACTTCGACATGGAAAGACACGGGGGTAAAACTTTGCCTTCCATCTCGCTCGAGTGAGTCGAGTCGATGGAAATATCATAAATAGAGCAGAGACGGCGAGGGGTCAAACCCCCCCCCTCCCATATGTCCCGATACTAAGGATTGACATCTCTTTTTTACGTAAAAAGGGTCTATAGCAACGGTACGACAGACAATGGTCAAACGGTTCTGCCATGGCGTTTCTATGGTTCGCAAGCAGTAGGGGCGTGCATGATATTCGTTATTTTTTGATTTTCTTTGTTGTAATTGTTAACTTAAGCGTGGTCGTAGCCTGAAAATTATGACTTGGTTATTTTGAAAAATAGCCTGCGTTCACCGAGTCGCGTGATCAACGACGCTGTGGCTCGACTCTGCTACTTAGTCTGTATATCTTCAGGAACAAGGATAATGCATTAACGGTTTTTAAAGGAATATGGGATTTTTAAACTTGTCGCTGCGAATCTTCCTATAGTAAATGTTGTATTTCTAGTAGCCCCAGAGACTTCTGGTAGCACTCTTTATGCATTTGGTAGAACAGTTTTATAGAAATTGAAATGGTAGAAGATATTTATAAAATAAGATTTGTTCGAATATTTAAACTTCAATTTGGTCTAATTATTTCGTAGTTGTCCTATTTCAAGGCGAGGAATGCTCTCAAAAACAATTACTATTTGCTGACGAATACCTTAAAAAGTAATTCACACAGAATTCTCGAGCAGCTTAACGCGTAATTGAGTGGGCTACTGCCTTGGTGACGAGGCCAGCGAAAGACAAGGCATGAGAATGGCACAAGGCGTACTTCTATCAAGGGGGGCATACAACTATACATCCTCCTTGTTCGTATCGGGCGCAGCAGAAGCTAAAGCAGACTACCCTAAATCGTTTTGTCATTGTTACGTGTAGTTACTAGTTATAAGGTATTTTTCCACACGAAAACTCTTAAAAGTGATAATAAATGTAGTTATAAAATGTTTTCGGGGAATGGAATTGTGCTCGAAAACCCGAGATAAGTAAATTTTTGAAATTATTGAGAGGGAAAAAATTTACTACCAGTAAAGTAAGTTTATTCAATGGAATAGGGTGATGGAACATACTTTCTTAAGCATGTAAGTTTTAATTAAAAAAAAAGTTTCAATATCTGCGCATTCAGTCAAGTGATTAACCTTGTTCTTATCGATACTTTTTAGGTCTTGGTTAAATCCAAGACGCGTTTTGATTAATATCTGTTACTTCGGTCTTAATTTTTATTAATTTTGCGTACATGTGGTGGTAAATTTATTTCAGTGCTCATTCCCGCATGCTGCAGAAAAGGAAATAGTTTGTCATTCAATAGTAGCTAATAGGACGTCACATCAATATTTTTAATCTTAATTTGAGCTGATGAAGTAAGATATACGAGGGTGTGATGTCATGACAAAGATTGACTATTTGTGATGAACCCAGACCAGAATATACCAGTTGCTTTCAGGCAAATTTTGAACCCCATTTCCAATGTCATTGTGTCAACAACATCTTATTCAGAACGGATATTTCTCTTAACCTTTACACAAGATTCAACATATAGAATACCATCTTTTGTGGTGCTCTAACTTTAACCTAATTTAAGAAAATAAAATGGTAAATTTTTTTGTTAAAAATGACATGATTAAATAAGACAACTAGCAATAATTTGGCAATATAATATTTTGTAGTATTTTGGAAAAGATGGCAATTTCATAATAACTTGATATACAATAACAGGAATACATTTAGCCATTCAGTTTTAATGCAAAGGGCCCCTCCTTTGGCGCGTCTTAAAAAGATTTTCTCTTCTGTATAGTGTGGTAGTTTGGCATATTTTAATTTTAGCTATGTCCTTAAGTACAATCTTAATTGGATTTAGCCATTGGGATAGATGATAAATGATTAGCCAGCGTACTAGGGGAGTCTGGCAATGGAACTGTGCTTAGATTTATCATTGAATATAGGAAATACCAGGACCAACAAATTATTTACTAGTATTTATGAAACTAATGGTAACTATTTTACCTTTGATAAATAAAGTCAAATGAGAGTTACAGTAGTTTATTGATGACAAAAGTTAGGGTTAATAATATTATTTATTTTATATAATAGTTAAAATATAAATTCAGTAATTACTTAAAAGTCATTAAAACAATAAATTGCTTTAAGAATATTTTGGTTAAACTTTTTGTCAAGGTTTAAACACGCATGATTATTTTATTGGAATGTGCTAAAGATTTATTTTAAAAACACATTTGGATTGATAATTGCTACGTTTATTTATAGCACGCAATTTGGAATTGAATTTCCCTGGTTGTTATTTATTTATGGTATTCATTATAATTATTTTCCAGTAAATAAAAATTTTGTTTTCACGTTCAAAGCTAATAGTTGCGTTTTTTTTTTTTAAGGGTTTCATTCATAACTTTAGAAAGAAAATTATTTTTGACACCAGAAAGGCTTTTGAGAATAATTAGTGATTGCGTCCTGGCTGGCAAAAAATAGACCTTAACAGGGAAAAGCTATGAATAGCTATAATTAACTTTAACTGAATCTAAAATGTAAGCTTCACTATGAATACATGAGAGGGATTAAAAAAATGTTCAAAGACAGTCATACGTGAAGGTTGGACTTAAAAAGTGTGAAAAGTTCAACATTAACGTTAGAGCACCAATAATCATTTTGTTAATCTCTCAAGTGAATAATTCAATGATGAAAAAATATTTATACACATTTAATCCTAGGACTGTAAAATTGAGAATATATAATAGCCAGAAAAATAGTAAGCATGGGTTTTAATGTTAAATTATTTTAGGTATAAAAAAGGGAAGGGGGAGTTTGTTAAAATACTGCTAATATACTCAAAGATGCTTTTTAAAAAGGGTAGTGATTTGTTGGTGTAGAATCTGCAGTTTAGCTCAGAGAGTTAATGAAGCGCCTTGTATTTCGTTAGTGACATCTTCAATCCAGTTGATTTTATTTTTTCAATATTTAATACTATTGAACTAAGATGGCGTTAGTGGTTAATGTCATAAATTGGTAGCTTTTTTTGCTGGTTCCATCGTGCTTGGTTTTGTTTTATTGATGTAGAGTCTGCAGTTTAGTTCACAGTTAATGAGGAGCCTTGTGCTTCACTATTGAACTAAGATGGCGTTAGTGGTTAATGTCATTAATCGGTAGCTTTTTACTAGCTCCATCGCGCGTGATTTTGTTTTGTTAGCGACGTCTCCAGTCCATTTTATTTTTTTATATATTTTTTACTTTTGAACTCAGATAGCATTACTGCTTAACGTCATTAATTGGCAGCTTTATTTTACTAATTCCATCGAGCTTGTTTTGTTTGGTAAACGTCCGTAAAATAACGTTCATAAGGCGTTTCGATGGAGTCCAAGATGATTATGCGGTTAATCACAGTTGGGTTTTTTAGAGTTACGAGTGAAGTACTTGAGGTTTAATCGGGTGGTGAAGGAGGGGGGATTTGGGGTATTTCACCACCCGCGGACACGGGGTAGTCAGTTCCTGTAGGGTAGGCATGCTGACAAGTCCCTTATTCCCTCAAAACTTTGTCGCCCAGAAGCTTGGCTTACAGGAGTGCGCCCAAACTCCCAACATAGTAAAGTACATAATTTTAGTAACAAACCATTGCTGTTCTAAATTTTAATAACGTTGAAGCAACTTTTGTTCAAAAAAGTTTTTTTTAGCGAATTCATATCTGTTATGAACTTCTATTGTGTTGATGAACTTGAAGGCAAGGCTTGCCAAGCCGTTATATAATTATGCAGGGAAACCAAATAATTGACATGTATTGTTTGGCCTTGGTACAGCTTGACGTTCTATAGACACTCGCTCAACCAATACGAAGGTTATTTCTTTGATATCTTTGCTTTTTTAATCCAAAGTCGCTCTCATTCTTTGAACACGCCAGTCTAAAGTGTCTGTTGTTTCGGCATAGAAGTTGAATATTTATATTTCTTGATCTGTCTATCGAAGCCTTGTGGTGTTGTTTTTTATAATGATGATGATCATATTTTTAGCTGTGTAGTTTTAACCTTTTATTATACTGGTAAAGGCTATGATGAATTATCTTTCTGTTGAAGCTTAGCAGCTGGCACGTGTTGATACAATACGCTTATAATTGTACGAAAATAGTCTTTAAATTGCATGTTTCAAAGTTGAAAATATGCACTGCTTGTAGCATTTATGTCGAAATAATTTTGTTCTTCGTTATATTAGTTATGTAAAGGGGGGAGGGGGAGGAGGCGAAAGAAAACTTTACTATTTACTGGCTATTATATGTTCATTTAAAAATAGATTTTGAGGGTCAATTTTTTAAAATTTTGTTAGGCAACTCTTAGCTTTAAGTTTGGAAACAGTGCTGCTAGGACATGAGAATTATTGTTTTGCGCGTGGGTTACCAAAGGGACAATGAAAAGGTTATTAAATTTTGAAGAAAAAAAGTATTCCAGAAAGCTTTGCAAATTCTACCCCTGTTGGTTTTACTCAATGCCACCCGTCACTCAGACTACTCCAGCTGGTGAGAAACACATAGAGAATATGCAAAACTTCCTGGAATATTAATTGTAAAAAAAATGGTTTAGTTATTTATTTACAAGGGTAATGTATATATATATATATATATTGGTAAACGCAATTGGGGAAATAATTCTCAAACTTTATAAAAACAAATTCTCCAACAATAGTAGGATATTAGTTAGTGGGACAAATTAATTAGTTCATATGGCCATTAAATAGTTTAAAAATGGATTTTTGTAAAGATTGGGTCGGGTACACATTATTGATAAGTTATACAAAGAAAAGGTTATATTAATAAATAATATTTAAACACAAAATCTTCGCTACAGGGGGTTTAAATTAAAACAGTATAATATTAGATTAAATAATTTAGTTTATAAAATCTCGTGGATTTTTTGAACGGTTTGAAATTGTTAATGCAAAAAATTTATGGGCGTCTTAATGTAAAAAAAATAGCGCGCTTAAAAGAGAAAAATGGAAGATGCGAAACTGATATTTAGAAACTCTTCGAATATATTAATTTTAATCAGTATTTATTTAAAATTGGATACGAGTGTCTAAATCTCAGTTCAAAAAATCTGTTCAATGTTAACTAATAATATGAGTTTGTCTCAATAGTTTCACCAGCTTATTAAAGAATTATATTTAATCACATAGCATTACCAACAGGGGCTACGTTTTTAACTTGTTTTTACATAAAATACCATTGGGGCAACTAATACAGAGTACAAAAACCTTCACTAGAAAATTCTAAAATTAATGCAAGAATCATCGCCTTTTTTCGAACAATAGCATGGCCCTACAATCCTCCTCCTCTCCCATTCACGGTTATTATAGTGGGGCAACATCAAAATTACTCCAAACCATTGTAAACCTTAAACTTGCTCGAGGATTAACAATTTTACCCATCATAAATTACTTTAAAGGGAATATGAAACTATTAGTATATCTTTGACAGATATGATGCTCCTTTCTGGTACGAATATTGAAATTTTAGGCTTTACCCGGGGTAAATTTGATATGGATTCTTCAAGCACGTTAGATTCCCTTTAATGTGTCTGGACTCTTTCCAAGAGCAGAACAGTGACGTCAGTCAAGTTACTGACGAATCTCTCCCTTTTTCTGATCATTGCATCACTGACCTCGTACCAGCCGTTGTCTTTTCTCACAAAGTTTCACATAATGTCCCTCGGCCAACGATTGACCTTTAATAATCACCCCTTTAGTTTTAAAAAGCATCTTGCTCAAAGTGACATTTTGATTTTCAAAACTTGATATTTTGGTCGAAATCTTAACTGGACGACCATCTTTGTAATCGCCACGGAGAAGACACAAAAATACGTACTTCCCGCTGGATATCAATACATCACGCTCTTGTATTTTTGGGTTGTTACAAAATACGCATGGCACCTCTGTTAATCTCATCCTTTTTTCTAGAGATTTCCAATCAATTTTATCTCGGTTTTCTAGTGGAAGATTGAAAATGTTGCTTTCAACAATATTTTCCGAATTTTGTTCAACTTGACATTTGGGGCATTTGGTAACGTTTCGCGACTTTGACCAAAAAAGATCTTTTAGAGCCTTAGAGTAATCGGCTTCCATTTCTTGACTTAGTGTCGTCAAGAGCACCATCAAAAATTCACTGGCGTCTTGTTGAACGTTTTGCGTAAAATGATTTCCGACAGCCATTCTCAGTTCCAACCCTTACGACTGAAACTCCTTGAGAACTCTCGATGTCGTTTATCGTGTCATGGAGGCAACGTAAAACTGGTTTTTCACGAATGATCCATTGTAAGATTTAACCAATTCTCTTAATTCCGGCACTAATAAGAGCAGTTGCAAAACGCTATTAGAATAGCACGTTACTTGATCATCGTTAGCTAAACCTTTCAAGGGAAAACTATCCAAACTCTGTTGGGCTTTCCTTTTCTTCTTCGGTGTTTCTTCACATCTCTCTTCCTCGCCTTCTAAAAGGCTTTTAGATAGTGTAGGGCGCACTTCTTTTCCCACCTCTACTTTCTTTCTTTCTAACTCCGTTTATTTCCAAAAGAGGCAGATCTGCCTAATTTTTTTGCGAAGCCTGTTATATTCCATTATGGCTCGTCCATCCGCCTTAATTTTAGTCGGATCGAACTGTAATAGATGGAGTCCGGCTAAGGACGTCACTCTCGATAAAGCCACTACGC
>JAEQBA010001085.1:139253-157417 GCA_019434445.1 Phalangium opilio
ATTCTTAAAAACCCATAGGAATACATGGTAAATGGAATAGACCACCGACACGAAATCAGTCATGCACGGACATTGACTGACACGGAACGAGTCATTTGAAAAACATTTCAAATTAATTAACGTTTCGATAAATTTTAGCTAAATTTATCAAAATTACTCTATGTTTCACCATAAACACTTTTGATTAGCAAAATTTCACCAATTTTTTTTCTATTTAAATAAATTTAATACCACTCTTAACCCCCCCCCTCTTCGCAGTAAATAGTATAGCAATGTTTACTATACAGAGACTAAGCTAATTAAACAAAGTATTTCTTAGGAAACGTCCATCTTCGAGCACGAGTATTAATAACCCAAGTATATGTTTACAATGTCGAATCATTTACATAGTTTCACACTAGAATATCACTGTTATTTACACTGTTCTAGGGAAAACACAGATTTTAACTAACACCTTTAGAAAAAACATACTTCCCTATTTACTAAAACAGAATATAGCACCAGCGAAAAGTTCAAAGTAAACACACAGTGTCATTTCGCTAATGTCAGTGCATGAATCGTGGATCTCTAGCAATAGAAGGAAAAATTGTACGCAACATTTTTCTATAAAAAATGCTTTTTGGGGTTTCCTAAATTCCCCAAAGAAGTGCATACAAAGTTTGAAAAAGTACTGACTTCAGTTAATCCAACTCACTTTGTTTCTTTAGTTGCCTTAAAATGACGAAACGAGTCATTTGAAAAAGAGTTCACATGACTAAAACGTTGCGATGATTTTCGCAATATATTATCAAAATGATTCGATGAAAAGCATATTTTCATTAATTCAGAATCATTAATTTCAATACATAACGCGATGGTGTTGCAGACTTAAGGAATTTAATTTTCTATACCTCAAAACTAACTTTACTCTTATCGTTGCAATTTATTTATTATTTTTTTTTAAGGCTCGAGGGATAGGTCGTGAAGCCTGCAGGGCTTGGGTACGACCCCCCTCCATGGCACTAGAGTCTAGATACAATACGAGAGTATACAAACGGGGGAATATTACAAACCGAAACGTACAAACGGACTAACAAAAGAGAGAATCTTACGAAATGGTTAAGTTTAAACATTCAGTTACGTCATTAAAATTGTTCCTTACTAGTAAATTTGAATATCATGAAAAATACAGGTTTTTACACCAATAGTTACAAAATTTGACGACTGCTTTGATTAAATTTAATAGATAACACTAGTATTAGTGGTTGGGTCGCTCATTCTTGAGATGTTCAGACTTTAGGGTGGTGCTTCCCTCGATTGTTGTCTGATGCTCATAGCTTTTTTTAGATACATTGGAATTTATTGTCCTTTCTTTAATTGGACCACCCTTGCGGGTCGAACATGAGGGTTAGGGGGAAGAGGTCGAACTTGATCCATAACAAAAGGATTTATACCCATCAGTTTTTTATTTATACGCAACCGCTTTTAGGCCCATACCCTAAAGATGAGAACACCTTTTTTAAATGTTAATAAAACCTTCATCGTTCAGACGTGATGGCTTTTAGGGGCATGGTCAGTGGCGGCGCCAGAATTTTTTTCAGTGTAGGCTGAAGGTAGTTTTAGGGCCCCTAGCAGGGTTTTTCAGTTTTCATCCCCCTTCTTTCACAAGTTTCTTCAAAAAAAAATTATAATTTTTAATGTTTACCTCATAGTTTTAAATCAGTTTTGCTTCTTTTAAAGAAATTGCTCATTGTTTTATCTTGTTTCTCAATGTCTTACTATCTTGTCCGTTTTTGTTTACTCTTTTGAGCACCAAATAACTATTTTCCGATACATCTATTCAATGGACTGGCAAGGCAGCCTGCTAAGCAAGCGTTTAGACTATGAGAGACTTTCGTTGCAGAGAGTAAGAGACTATGCTTGTTCAGACTGAAGTGCTATAAAATTCTGTTCTTATATACAACTTTGAACATTTACCCTATGGCTGGTCAATGCTAATAAAAACTTCCCCTCTAATGTCGACTCATCGACTGACTGTGGATGGAGCTGCCTTTGCCGTGTGGGGGAGGGAGGCGATGGATCGTCTCTAGAAACTGAATTTTACCAATGTTTACTATTTTACATAGCAAATTAACCTTGGAGATATTTTAATACCGAACTTTTCCCTTTCATTCCTCATTTTTTTTGAGGTTTTTGGGCCCCTTCTCCTCAATTTTTGGTGCCCCTGTCTAATTGTCAGGTAGGCTATAGCCTACTTAGCCTTAATGTAGCGCCGCCACTGGGCATGGTCGAACCATTTGTATTGTTATGAATGGAATTTATTTTTTGATTTATTGTTTTGTTAGTTGATGACTCTTACTACCACGAAACATTTAATTCAAGGGGTTTGCCCCGCAGTCATTATCCTGACAAGTTTAAAAGGCCTTTTTGGTGCGTTAACCGAAACCATGAAAATATATGAGTATTTTTCCAGAACTATAGACTAGGAGACTAATTTCGTTCTTTTTTAAAGATGCCCGAAATAACGCTCTTTTATCATCTTTAACATAGCAAATAATGTAACAAAGCTATTCTAAATACCCCATTTTACCTTCAATCTGGCAGCTAAATCAAAAACTTTCAGTGCTTACAAGTAAACGGTGTATCAATCTAGGATTAATCAAAACATTTGTTAAAAAACAGTACATTTTTTAACCTTTTTATCGCAAACCATACAATATATTGTGATTTTCCCGCTCGATGAAGTCTCTTAAGCCGATATTAAATAATTGGGGGTTCAACATTGTTAACAAGTTGGGTCGAGTAAAACATTTCTTGTCAGATATTTACGCCTATACAGAACTTTGATGAGATTAAGATTGATTTTGCAGAAAAATCATGCTCAAATCCTTTTGTTTCTCACAAAGTCTTTAATCTTGTTAGTGGGATTAACAGGTGTATTCAATTAGGGTTTACAAATAAACGTTAGAAGAAGAAACGTTGTTCTGTGCTGTTTTTATTACAGAATGATAAACTATACGTCCACATGATACGAGTTAATATGCGCTAATATTTTTAAAATTTGGTGTTCCAAAGTCTTAACCCCGTTTCAGGGTTAATTAATAACTAGAATTCTTTGTCCATATAGGACCAAATTGCTCTGGGTTTAGCTTTCTTTATTTACAAACCTTTCACAATCAATTGTGTCCCTTTTAAAGGTACTACAGTCTATCACTACACTAGCCAGTAGCTAAAATTATCTTTGTACTCTGAAATCATCCCAATCAACCTCAATTATTATACACATTTACGCCTTTTGTTATACGAGTTTTGTATACACATCGGTGGAGAAAGGAAAGGTCTTTTGTTCTAATCCATGCGAAAGACGCCTAATGTTTGCTATTCGACTTGTTTTGAGAATTTCATTCCTTTGATAAACCTTTTCATAACGAATACTAGCTCAGTGGCCACTGTCTCTTCTTAAAAAGTTTAGTAATTTAGCCTCTTAAGGAATTAAATACGTTATATTTAAATGTCTAGTTGCTAGCTGGTTAATGAAATATTTTATTACCTATTCCGTAAACGTGTTCAGGCAATGTCTTTAGGAGGTGGTTGACCCGTGCGGAACGGAATTTATTTTGGGGATTTAATGCTTTTTTTAATTGTGTAGGCTGACTTCTCTCCTCCACATTCATAGTGTTATTCATGACCGTGGGAAACTATAGGGTCATAGGTTAGCTTAAGGTAGAGTTGAAAGTAACATTTTGAAATATGTACAATCAGGAGGGGGGTTATTATGAACTCCTGGTACAATGGTTTTATGACCTGTCAGAGAAATTCGGAATGTTGTTATTTAACAGACTTGAAGATAACAAAGGATATTATCAGATTTGAGAATCTCTAGACACACCATGTTTTTTAATTGATTTATTACAAGTATTGTCCCTTATTTGCGGTGTTTGTAAGAAAAATCTATTTATATCCCACTCTTTTGTTGACATTTTATTTGACATAAAGCAAATCTTTTGTTATAAAAATGGTAAACTGTTGACAGTTGTGTGTCAAAAATGCACAGTTAGAAAACATCTGGTGACTGATAAGATCAAGCAATAAATCATGCTATTGTTAAATGATTGAGGAATGTGGGCGTGTCTATTAAGAAATTTCGTTAGCTTAAGGTAGCATTTTTTTTGAAAAATGTACAATGGTTTTTATGACCTGTTAGAGAAATTCGGAACGTTATTATTTATCAGACGTGAAGATGCCAAAGGATATTTTCACAATTGAGAATCACTAGAAACTTTTTTACACACCATGTTTTTTATTTATTACCCCAATAAAATCGTCCCTTATTTGCAGTGTTTATAACAAAATTCTATTTAGAGGCCGCTCTTTTGTTGTTAATTTATTTGACAAAAAAGCAAATCCAGCGTTTTATTTTATTATAAAATCGGTAAAATATTAACAGGCTTGTGTCAGAAATGCATTGTGAGAAAACATCTGGTGACTGCTAAGCAATAAATCAGGCTATTGTTAAACGATTGAGGAATGTGGGCTTGTCTATTAAGAAATTTAGTATAAAAGGGGCCGAGGAAATGATCAAAATACACAGTCGATCTTCAAACACCGAAAGCTAAACATGGATCTTGAAACTCTCCGTACAACTTTGAACGAACTGACTATAAATAGACCCTGGCCGTTACGTATAATATATGAGTTTTATTTCTTCCTATGCGCCTATCTGCGACTAGATCCGGTGTACGGACCGCAGACTCTACCACAACTCGTAGTACAGGGTGACTTAAATGTCATTCAAGCTTGCCTCGACTTACTCGAGTATATGAAAACAGTTGCTCGAGCACCAGAGGACTGTAATACCCTAGAAGAATTGGAAAACCTAAGGAATCTAATTCCTAGCCCCTTAAGAACCGAATACGTAGATCGCCTAGCGAAACGACAAGAAGCAATTGAGCTGGGTATACACGAAGAAGCTCAAATCGCCGACTTCAACAGCTCGCAATATGACAAAGAGATAGCCGCATTTTTAGACGGAAAAGATCAAGGACCACACGCAGAGGAGACACTATTGAACGATACCTTACCGAGGGAGAACGGTTCTGAAGAGACGATTTTTGACGATGATATCGACGTACAATGGGGAGGAGGAGAAACGGACCAGCCCACACCTATTGAGAACCTACCCTCTTGCGAGATAATAGGTCAGAGTGAGAGATTTTACAAACATTTTAACATGTATGGCCGAGAGATTGTTCTTAGAGTTACTGAAGATCCTGTCGCTAGTATTTGTACCGTAACCAAATGCGTTCTTAGTAGGTATAGACCTACAGACTACGTCCAAATTACTTTAAAGAGTGCGGCGAATATTTGTAGGTCCGAACTAGAATTATCGTTTAGAAGATCAGATCAAGTTGACCCCAGTATTCTTTTCGACCAGCTTAGTGTTACGCTCTATGATGACGAAATGGAGGCATTTTTCCTAGGTCCAGTTAAAATGATTTTTAGCATTGTACGATTGCCTGAGGGCAAGACCCTCACTTTGCCCCGAGGGATTAAACCTTTTAATCTATTCTGTAAAGATAGACGAGGTATTGTACGTATAGCCAATTCAGATTATCTCTGTCAAGCTAGAGCCCTTTGTGTAGCTGTTTCTCATAGAACTTATGCTGATGATACAACCGAAGACATGACTCTAAAGACACATTACAAATCAATATCTCAATCTAGAGATGAGAACAAAATGCAGAAAGAAGCTGCTTTAGAACTATGTCTTAAGGCAGGAGTAAGGGCTAGTGAGTGTGGGACAGCCGAGTCTTTTCAAAAGTTCAAAATTTATTTAAATCAATATTCGATTTTCGTCTACAAATTCGAAAATAGCGTTCCTATCTTGATTTTAGGTGAAAACGATCCCGATGATACTAGGCCCCGCCTCTTTTTATTAAACGAAAATAACCATTATAACGTTATTACGAAATTACGACCACTTTTCAATCATGACCGATTCTGTGAAAAGTGCCTTATCCCTTATTGGCGAATACAGTCCCATAAATGTAATGACTTTTGTTTTAGTTGCATGAGACCCACTATCTGTCAAGGCCCCAAGATAGCTTGTGAATCTTGTTTACGAAAGTTCTTAGGCGACGATTGCTATCAAAGCCACTTAGCATCTTCCAGCAGTAAAAAGCCGCTATGTGAGCGTCTTTTTCACTGTAAAGACTGCTTAAATATTATTGATTTTTCCGAAGAACTGAGGTGCATACGTGTGGGGAGATATTTTGTCAGGTGTGCAAGAAATATCAGCCGAGCAATCACTTGTGTTATATTCAGGTTATCCAAGATAAACCTCGGAAAGTGCTATCCGTTAAAAAGCCTAGACCTAATCTGCCCAACCTTATGTATATTTTCTTTGACGTAGAATGCGTACAAACGAAGGTGTGTCAGGAAAAGTTAGGAGCCTACGAACACCAGGCTATCCTGTTAGTCAGTATAACCGTGTGTGAGTTTTGTATAGATGAAACATCCCTAAATTTCAATTGTATTATGTGTAGTCAGATTGGTAAGCGTAAACAACAATTTTCAGGTGGTAATCCTATATCTTTATTTTTAGATTATTTAATGCAATTGCATGCCGTTAAGAACGTCATCATACTGTCACATTTTGGCAGTAATTATGATAATCAATTACTAATTAGAGAAATCATTAATCGAGATGAAAAATTCGTTCCGTCTTTGAAAATTAACGGAACTCGAATTTTAGAAATGAAATTGTTTAACTTGCTATTTCTGGATTCTTATAATTTCATCCCTGTAGCTTTAGCAAAGTTTCCCGCTACTTTTGGTATAACAGACGTAGTCAAAGGGTATTTTCCACATTTTTTATTCAATGTCGTAGAACACAATTTCGATGTAAATAGACAGGATGAAACCAACTATGTTATAGAAACTAATCTGCCCCCTACCGAAGCATATGGTTGTCAATATTTTACAAGGAAAAATTTAGATACCTTCTTAAAATGGCATAGCACCGAAGATAGTAAAGGTACAGGTTTCGACTTCTTGAAGGAACTCAATTATTATTGCGAGAAGGATACGGTTTTACTATTCCTTGGATGTATAACTTTTCGTACCCTACTCTTTAAAGTAACGGGTGTAGATCCATTTAATTGCGGCGCAATTACTCTTCCTGGCGTTTGCTCTTACGTATTTCGCAGGAATTATCTTAAACCTGATACTATAGGCATCATACCCGCTAATTATTATAGACTTAGCGAAAATCAGTCAATAGGGGCTATAGAATGGCTGGAGTGGACCGCGCACAAACGAAATATATCTATCCAATCCTCCTTTAGAGGTAAAGAAACCAGAATACAAAAACTCAAAGTAGACGGATTTTGTGAAATCAACAAGGAAATATTCGAATACTGGGGGTGTTTCTATCATGGGTGTAAAATACACTTTCCCTTAAACAGAAACAAGGCTTTGCACGGAGATCCTGCACAGACTTTGAATTCCAGATATTTTAGAAGCATGAACGTGCTAGCCACATTAGAATCCCTTAGTTATACAGTAAATGTCAAATGGGAGTGTGACTGGCAGAAGGAAAAAGTAAATAAACCAGAAATAATAGAGTTTTTAAAATGTAATGACATTAAGCCTAAAATAGTAAAAAGATTAGACCCCCGTGATGCATTCTTCGGGGGGCGATGTTGCGCAACAAAACTATACCATAAAACAACAGGATCGGAGCGTATTCATTACGTCGATTTCACAAGTTTATACCCTTTCATTAACAAAACCACCAAGATACCTATAGGACATCCTGAAATCATATTAGACGATTTTCCTGACATATTTTCGTTTGATGGACTTCTTAAGTGTGACGTCTTACCGGCTCAAAACCTGATTCATCCAGTTTTACCTGCTCGTATTAACGGGAAATTAACATTTCCACTATGTTACACCTGCTGCAAAACCCAATTTCAAGGTGATTGCGACCATACTACAGAACAAAGAGAATTGCGAGGCACATGGGTAGTCGACGAGTTACGTCATGCAGTAGAGAATGGCTACAAAATCACGCGAATGTACGAGGCTTGGTCATACAAAGTGACGCAATACGATCCCAAAACAAAACAGGGAGGACTGTTTAAAGATTACGTTAATACCTTTTTAGAGTATAAAGCCCAAGCTAGTGGCTTCCCTGCAGATTGCCAGACTCAAGAAGACAAAGAGGAATATATCAAAAACTTCAAAGACGAAGAGGGTGTAGAACTCGATATCACGAAAGTAGAGAAAAATGAAGGTCTCAGATGCCTTAGCAAACTTATGCTTAACTCTTTTGGGGTAAATTCGGCCAGAAAACAAGACACATCTCTACCGAATTGATCAAAGATGCCCACAAATTATACGCACTAATATTAAATCCAGACTTGGAGGTTAAAAGTTTATTAACAATTAACGAAAGCACAGTACTTGTAAAATACGAACACATCCTAGAAAACGAGCTGGTGCACAAACACACAAACGTAGTTATCGCTTGTTACACAACATCTATGGCGCGATTACATTTATTAAAGCATCTTGAAAAGGTCGGTGACCTTTGTTTTTACTATGACACTGACAGTTTAGTGTACCTCTCGCCAGACGGCGCTCATTTGCTACCCACAGGCGATTATTTGGGGCAACTTAAAAATGAATTAGAACCTTATGGGCAAGACGCTTATATTTGTGAATGGGGGAGTGCTGGACCAAAGAACTATTCTATGGACATTCTAGATCCTAAAACAGGCGCTAAAACTAACATTATCAAAGTTAAAGGATTTTATTTAAACGCCTCTACAGAAAATTATATAAATTTCGAAACAATGAAGAAACTACTGGGAGTAAACAATGAAGGTGAACCTCTAATGAACTCGGTTCAAGTCCCTATTGGCCCACAAATCAGACGTCTGCAAGATCACACTCTGATCACGCTCAACCAGACCAAAACATATCAGGTCGTAGTGGATAAAGTTCGAATAATATCTGATTATAAAACTACCCCATACGGTTATATTAAATAGAATCTTTGACATTTTTGACATAAGTTACTTGTATATATTTTAGATACCCAGAATCAGTATTTTAATTAGTAACTCAAGTATTATTTATAGTAATATTAACGTATTTCAACTATTAACATGTAACAATATTTTAACGAATGCGCAGCGTTTTTGGTAATATTTTTGCATTTAATAAGCTTTTTTTTAATTAGTATATATTAACACTTTAGTCTAGTAGTATTGAATTGTTTTGTATAAGTGTATTTTTTATTTTTTGATGATAATTATAACGTTTTTTAGTAATATTTCAATATTTTTATCCGTGCTCGTATATCATTATTTTAGCGTGTATAGAAAAATATATTTTTTCGTCAATCCTGGGAATAGCTTAATAACTAGCCTAATATTTGTACTATAATCGTATAATAACCATTGTAGCTTTTAAATCCTATTTAAAGTAGTATTGCTATATTTTCTATGAAGGTACATGGGTATATATGTACTTAATAATCTCGCATGCAGTAATATTGATCTATTTTCTAGGATAGTAAATGTCTATGTATTTAATCATCTTGTACTGCCATTTTTTTGAAGTAGTATTAATTTTGCATTTTAGTGAATTTGTTTGTTATCAAAATCAGTGTAATTCTTGCTTTTTGATGATGTTTTTAGTAACAATTGCGCATTTTAACTGTATATCAATATTTTAGCGCGTAGTAAAATATATAATTCTTAAACAAGATTTAATTTAATAACGACCTAATTGTGCTTGTTTGCCATGTATTCTATGTAAATCGTATTTTCTCATGTTTTTTAGTAATATTTCGCATTTAAACTCCAGTAATTGTACTTATTCTCCAGATTCGTATTAAAGCTAATGTAATCCTTATGTTCTGAGTTTTTTAGCAGTACTGTTTCATTTTAACTACTTACCAAATACTAAAATGTGTAAAAACTGTCGTAATTCGTCTTTTATGTTGTTCTAACCCATGTATCTCGTTTACTAACTATAACACCCTACTGTAGTACCGTGTAGTAACTTAATTTGTACCCTTTTGCAATGTAAACATATCGCAATTAAAACTAGTTCTTTAGTATGACATAAGCCTACATGTAGAGACCTTAAAACCGTACAAAGAACAACATTACGGGAAGGGTGTGTTTAGAAAGAGCCTACTGAATCCGTAGAATTACCATTAAATCATACCATAAATGTACACAATATCCTAAAGATACACCTGATAATAACAATACAAAACATACACCCTTACTGTAGAACTTAGTCGCTGCTTAATTTTCAATAAACCACGTAAACCTAATCTAGTTCTTTAGTATAACATAAACATACCAGGAGAAACGTTAAAATCATACACAGTAATGCAATACTAGAAGGTTATGTGCAGTAAGCGCCCACAGAACCTATAGAATTACCAATAAATCATACCCTAAACGCATACAATATCCTAAACGCATACAATATCCTAAAGATACACCAAATAATAACATTATGGACACTGAATGTCGTCACCAAGTCACGTGACGTCATACCAATACACTAAAAATAAATTCAAATTTCGCGCCATCACCTTAATAATCAACTAAATCTCCCGCCACAACGAGGGGGGGGGCGTTACAATGGTTATGCCCCCCACCTCCTTCCCCAACCATATTTTCCCCCTAAGGTACGGCACGTCCTAGAGAGAGAAGAACGAAAAGGGGCAGAAATGACCCCCCTCCTCCTCCTCACAGTACCACCGTATGGCGACAATCTTGTCGCCATACGGTGGTCTATATTCTCTGAAAATTCCAATAAGTAACCTAAGAACGCCATCGCTCTCCTTCAATAACTCCAAAACAAGAACACATATAATCAACAAAACTTCTGGTAAAACACTTAAGGAAAAAACAGATCTTAAACCCGCGGGTAAAGCAGTAGTTAGTTTTCTTACTAAGTTCATTCCGGAATGCCTAAGTGACGCATTATGTGACCAAAATAGAACTATGAAGGATCTTCTTCTGGGATTCAAAGATATGGAAATTGAACATACACAGCTGATGGAGGAAGTTACGCTTCTTAGGCAGACAATTACTACACCTACAACAATCAATGATCCTAAACTTAAGCCTACTCCTAACACACAACTGGACCAAGAAAACAACCAGAGTATCGAGATAATCTGCTCATTGAGAAAGGAGGTTGCAGTTATCACAGAACAGAACATTGAAATTAAGGCAGAACTCGAAGGTATGAGGGAGAGCTCACTTGCGAAGCATAATGACGAAAATGAGTTTCATAAAAATACGACAAAAGATCTTGGATCCGTTGTCCGTGTGCAATACCCAAAACTTGTAAAGAAAATAGAGGAACTGAGGGATCGTGCATTCGAGACTCGACCAGATCAACCAACCACGGATAAACAAAATTTAATCATGGATGCACTGCAAACTATTGGCTGCGAAGTTTCGGATTTAAAGTTGCAAAACAAATCCATATCCACAAGTCTCAAGGGTATAAAAGGATCACTGGACAACGGTTCATCTCCTAAAGACCCCTTGCTAATTGTGCATCCAGAAGTTAATGGTAAACTAGATGGCGTAATGGCTGAACTCAAGGAACTGAAAACTCAAAATTCTGTCATAACGGGGCAAATGAGCCTCATTGACATGAAAGTAGAAGAAGCCTTATCTGAAGGGAACAACACATCTCCAATGCTAACTTACAAGGAAGCCGCCTCCAAAGATCTATTGTCAAAATCTAGTAATCAGCCAAAATCCAGTAACAACCAGATGCCTAAAAACAATCGCCCAAAGAAGACTAAAGTCATAACCACTGGGAAAAAGGAATCTACCATAGTGAGGGCCCTCCCTGAAAATACGAAAATAATCAGGAAAAAGGCGTTCTTTGTTTCACGCATAGACCCGGCTCTCACAACACAAGAATTTAAAAACTGGCTAGTGGACGAATATGACTTAAAAACTGTAATCGTTACTAGACTGAAAACTCGCTTTCCAACATATGCCTCCTATCACGTTGCGGTGGGAAGCAGCGAATTTGAGCTCCTCAACAATCCAGAATCCTGGCCGGTAAACTCTGTTTATTCGGTATATAAGGGATGGTTACGCCAAAACAGGAAGTACGATGGAGCCAGAGACAAAATATTGGACGAAACAACTCCGAAAAAGTCGGAGGAGGTCAATAACAATAAAAAATGCCCTGGGCTGATTGCTATCCTTAACGACACAAGGAAATCTGCAGACACTACTGATTCGGTGGTACACGAAGACGATGTCGACATACAATAGAAGCCGAAACACAGAACATACAGAACATAGATATCAAAGATATTCTGCTTACCATAATGGAGAAACGATTCAGACAATATGTGAATATTAAATATCAGAATGTCAGAGGGCTGAGGACCAAGCTTAACACCCTCTATGCCAATCTATTGGAATGCGAGACTGACATCATATGTCTCACAGAAACATTCCTAAACAGTACACACTTTAGTGCGGACTTCATTCCTAATAATATGGTAGCTTTTAGAGCGGATCGCAAAGAGAACGAGAATCTCAGCAATAGAGGAGGTGGTGCAATGATCATAGGAAGCAAAACTCTGAAAATAACCAGAAGAACGGACCTAGAACTAACAGAGGAATGTGTCTGGATTGAAATAGTAGGGGGCACTGGAACCAACACTCTAATTGGCAACCATTATTTTGCTCCGAGCCTAAATCATGAGTGCTACAAGAATTATTTCGCCAAATTGCTAGCAAAGTTAGCGGGGAGCAAAGCAAATATTCTCATGATGGGAGACTTTAACCTACCCGGTGTCAACTAGAAATCACAGACATTCAACAACTGTAATGGTATGGTCAAGCCGAAAGCTGAAACGGTAATGGAATTCATCTGCGCATTAAACATGCAACAAATGAATAGATACCAAAACCGCTCAGGAAACACACTGGATCTTAAATTAACTAGAAACATAGACATTGTAACTTCTAACGACCAAAGCTTTTTGCTCCCGATTGACCACTATCATCCACCATTGCAAATTAAAGCCTATATAGAAAATCAACATCCCAGCACAAGCGCACAGAAACAAATATTAAATTACTAGCGTGGAGACTACGAAAACCTGTATAGAAGACTATCAAATAGAGACTGGTCCACTCTGTTGAGCTCGACAGATGTAAACATGGCTGTGTCCATCCTACAGCACTCGGTCAAAGAAGAAATACAAGCACATGAAATATAAAAGATCCAGAGCAACTGCGGACATGGAAAAGTTTAAAGCGAAGCGTAAAGAAGCACAAAGATTACTTAGACAAGACAGGGACAAAAGGAGCAAAAGTATCATTACAGAATTACGTGACAAGCCGGCCAAGCTTTGGGATTATGTGAACTGCAGGTTTGAAAAGAAAACCGAAGAGCGAACAATTTTGCTGGATGAAAGCGGTGATTACATCACACACAGCGAGGACATTTCCAAAATCTTCCGCGACTTATTTACAAACATTGGAGGCCCGGACTCCAAACCTCGGCAACGGGAAACCCAAGTCAACAGGTCCTGTGTAAAAGAACTTGGTGGATCCCTCCAAACCGGCAGCTGAGCCCTTTACGCATCTGGAAGTCAAGGCTGAAGACGTATATGAAGCAATAAAAAAACTTAAACCGAAAAAATCCACTGGCCCAGATGAAATTCCAAGTTTCATAGTGAAAGGATGTAGAGATATATTTATACCTTTATTGCTACATATCATCAATCTGTCTCTGAAAAGCTGCACCTTCCCTAGTACCTGGAAAACATCAATTATAATTCCTATACACAAAAAAGGAACCAAATGCGACGCCAATAATTATAGGCCAATTACGCTCATTTCAACATTTGCAAAGATATTTGACATGGTCCTCCATAAACACATCAGCAGCTGGTTTAAACGTTACAGCTCAGAAGATCAGCATGGATTTAGAAAAGGGAGGTCAACCCTAACAAACTTAAGCTCTTTTATGAACTATGTGGCACCGCGGATCACTCAACAGAAGCAAATTAACTGCGTATTCATGGATCTATCAAAAGCGTTCGATCGCATGAACCATGAGCTATTGTTTGAAAAGCTAGGTAATTACGGCATGGGAGGATCAGTGTTAAAACTACTCCAGAGTTACCTAAATGAACGGAGGAATTACATCAAAGTCAACGGTCAACTCACCCGTATTAACTATAATACAGTCAGGGGAGTTCCGCAAGGATCATCGTTAGGCCCGCTGTTGTTTTTAATATTTATGAACGACCTTTATAATTCAACAACAAAGACTGTAAAGTTAAAGGCTTTTGCTGACGACAACAAGGCATTTAAAGAAATAAATTCTACAAACGATTGTAAGGAACTGGAAATAGAGCTAGAGCGAATCAGAGCATGGGGTCTATCAAACGAAATGCCACTTAACGCTGCAAAGACGTTCATAACTTCCTTTACCAGGAAAACAAATAATATCTCTTATAACTATCAAATAAATAACAAGGAAATAACTAGGACAAACCTCTCAAAGGATCTTGGAATCTGGATGGACAGCAAACTATTCTTCCAGGAACAAATAGGACATGTAATATCCGATTGCAAGAGAAGGCTTTACGGTGTTCTGGCTATAGCGAGAAATCTGAACAGTATGCACGTCTTTTCTAACCTTTATAAGGCAATAGTCAGGCCAAAAATAGAATACTGCTGTAGTATCTGGGGAGGATGCTCAAGTACTAGCATAGCTCAATTGGAACGTCTGCAAAGAAAATACGTAGAGTTGCTTAACAAATACTTCCTTAAGAAACCAAAATACCAGTATGAAAGAGTGTTAGCAGATCAAAAAATATTGTCCATTTCTAACAGGTTAAAATATAACGACCTATCTTTTCTACACAGCATCATACATTACAGAACAGACACATCCGAACTAGTAAAATATATATATTTCAAGGTCAACTCCAAAAATACAAGAGTAAAAGACACATTCTTCATTGCAAAAGACAATAGAATAAATCCGCTAAATAGGGCTCAAAGTACTTATAATAAAATCAGTAATAATATCGATATTTTCCAAAATTCTAAAACCAGATTATTCCTAAACAATCAATTTAATGACAATGATAGAAAGTAACGAATCCTTATCATAGAAACTTACTTACTTTCAAATGCGCAAAAGCAAATGTATAAAGAATAAGACAGAGCGCTAAAGTGCAAAGCCTTACCCATTTCATCAACTCATAAATTTTATCTTTTATTTCATAAGTATATTGTTTTTAAAACTTTACTTATATATTTTTATTGTGACACAATTTAAAACTAATATAAAACCTCTGTTGTACTATGGAAAGTGCCAACGGCATGTTGTATAGCAGAGACAATAAACTGGTATTGAATTGAATTGAATTGAATAATTATATTAATAATGTATAATAATTATATTAATAATGAATAATAATTATATTAATAATGTATAATTGAATTGAATTGAATTTTATTTTTGAATCCTGGACCACAACATGACATAGCCACTTTTTACAGTAATACAGGATTATATAATATATATTAATGCTTTACATTGTTACCTACAGTTAAATACAATAAATTCCCTACCCACTTAAAATTTATAATATATAATTAAAACTTAAAGAGTTAAAATTTAAAATCCACATCTAAAATTTAACAGACAATTATGCTTAAAATCCGATAGATACCATTATGATTCGAATTAAATATCTTATAGCAAATCGCCTATGTCACAGTTCTTCACAATATTTAAAAAGAGTTTTGAAGCGAACTTGGCTCTGTTCAAATAAGTCAAATTCTTTAAAAGCGTAGCAATTAATATTAATCTTGTTTTGAATTCTACTAATGGGATTTAGCATTGTTTTATTAGTTTTATCTATGTAAAATGTTATGTCACGCCGAAGGTTTTTATGTGGAATTTGAAACCGCACTTGGTTCAACAGAATTTTACAGTCTATTTTAAAAGTTATGAGTTTGTTCAAGAAACTTACATCCATATAGGTAAATCTGTTTTTAATAGTTAGTAGATTTTGGTTTTTAAGAATTATTGTATAGTCATAGTAACCTCTTTTTAAAAACTTTTCATATAACAACTGTATAAATTTACGCTGGATGCGTTCTACAACAACTATCAGGTAATTACTGCATCCTGACCAAACTTGACAGGCGAATTCTATTTTTGATCTTATTATTGATAAATATAACAATTTAAAGACCCTTGCCGATTTTAGATTTCTAGCTATTTTAAGTATAGCGTAGAGACTTTTAAGACACTTGTTTTTAATGTTAGATACTTGAAGTTTAAAATGGAGTTTTTGATCCATAATTACACCCAAATCAGAAGTAGAACTTTCCCTGGGAATAGAGACCCCATTTATACAGTAATTGTACCTAATCCAGTTATTTTTTCGGGTAAACGAGACCACTTTACTCTTGGTGGCATTTAATGGTAATCCATTGCTTTCGCTCCAGACGCCTATTTTTTTAAGATCTTGGTTTAGAAGCTCGCAATCACTAGCAGATTTTATGATGCGAAACAACGTATTATCATCAGCAAAAGTGGCTAATTCTGATTTATTTTGTATACGGGCAGGTAGATCGTTAATAAAAATTGTGAAAAGTAATGGACCAAGAGCAGAGCCTTGCGGGACTCCTATGTTTGTTTCATATTGAACTTTTGTTATTTTAGAGTTTATTTTTAGCACACATCGTCTATCTTGCAGGTATGATTTTAATAACTTGAGCAAAGGCCCACCGAGTCCGTAGTGTTCCAGCTTCGATAGCAGGATTGTATGATTCATGCGATCAAACGCCTTTGAATAGTCCAACAATACGCAGTCTACTTGTCCCTGGTTTGCCACGATGGGAGCGGAATGGTTCATAAATGTGAGTAAGTTCGTAACAATGGATCTTGCTTTACAAAATCCATGATGGCTGTCGACCAAAAACTGTCTGAACCAATTATAGAGTGCGTCATTTAAAACCATTTCAAAGACTTTGGAGAAAATAGGGATGAGCGATATTGGTCTATAGTTCCCTATATCGCCTACGTATCCTTTTTTGTGCACAGGAACCACAATGGATGTTTTCCACATCGTTGGGAATTCACCCAGCTTCAAAGATAGGTTAAAGATTTTGCTTAGGACCGGGGCTAAGATCTCGTTACACCCTTTTATTATATGTGAAGGGAAAAAGTCTATACCGGTCAATTTTTTAGGTTTAAGTCTTTTAATAGCTGCGTTTACTGCTACTCCCGGGATTGTAAGCGTGCAAAAGCTATTCGCGTTTTGGAAAGGGAAATCCGTAAGAATGGTATTAATATTTTTGGTTTGTAGCGGTTCAGTAAATTTTGCTCTGAAAAGTTCGGCAATTTCTTCGGTATTTGATACAAGAGTGTTGTTATGGTCCAGTAATATATCATCCATCTTTGGTTTTAGCCTTGTTTGCGTATATTCCCAAAGTTTCGAGGAGTTTTTAGTAATATCTTCAACTACTGATTGTCCATATAATTTTCTGTCCCTTGCAAGTAGTGTTTGGCATTTTCTCCGAAGTTCTTTAAATTTAGCTACATCGACCGTGTTATTACGTTTCTTCATTTTCCGATGGTAATAGTGCTTGCTGGTTAATGCTTTTTTTTAATTCCCATGAAAACCATATTGGAAATTTTGAAGATTTACGGTTATTGTTATTTCCCATTTGAGGGATATATAAGTCCATGCAATTTTTAACCATCCGAGAAAATACCTCCACCGCATTATCAACGTTTGAAATAGAATCAAAATAGGACCAATTGGCGTTTCGCAGTTGGCGATATAGCTCTTTGTAGTTACCTTTTTTGAAGTTGTATTGTGGAAAGATATGGATTTTGTTCGATGGACTTGACTCCTTAGTAGTTTCCCTTATTAGTGATATTACAACTGGTGGGTGGAAATTATCAATAGTGGTAAGACAGGTATTGTCCTTCGCAACGTTTGCCGAGTTACTTCTGGTACGTACTAAATCCAATATATTACTCTTGATATTGGCGTACGTATTAATTTGTGAAAGCCCTAGATCGCTGGCAAAGTCGACTACAGCCCCAGCTAAGAGCCTCCTAGG